>CM035804.1:50048874-50068874 GCA_020466265.1 Siphamia tubifer
TTTTTCAGTGAAGCCACAACTAAAGTTGTTAGAAAAATCTAAATCTCTCTCTCTCCCCCTCAGGTGAAGGTTTGGTTCCAGAACCGACGGACAAAATACAAGCGTCAGAAGCTGGAGGAGGAAGGACCTGACAGTCAGCAGAAGAAGAAAGGCAACCACCACATCAACAGATGGAGGCTGGCCACCAAACAGGCCAGCTCTGAGGACATAGACGTCACCTCTGAGGACTAAAACACTACCCACAATGCACCTGTGACAAAGGACCAACCCTATTTATTATTATTATGTAATAATATTAAGTATAATTAGATGCATTAAAGGAAGAGAGCGGACTTACATATATGGTCGTCACTCAGTTCTACATGGAGGTGGTGCATTCACTGACACTGGAAAAAAAAAGGAAAACAGAACATCTGTGACAGGATGAAGAGAAAGCCTTCCCTCCATGACTTAACCATCGACAGTGTGCGATAAGTGAAAGAAAAGACGCACTTTCATTCTTCTATTGTAGTGTTGTTGTTTTTTAAATGGTGCACAGGCGGCGTCAAAATAGTTGTTTTTGAGGCTTTTTTTTTTCATTAAATCTGTTTTTTTTAACCACCTGCTTAGGTTATTAACACCTCATGGCTCCACTTCACCATCTGTGTGAATCATGTTCATTCAAATTCAATGACAACAACACCTAAATCTATGGAGGATTAATAAAAGTGCCAAAATGTAATAAATAAATGCATCATTAATTAAATAACATTGGAATTAAATACATATATGTATTATTAAATGTGTCATTAATTGATTAAAATACCAACTCATACACTGAAAAAAGTAAAACATTGAATCAACTCAAAAATTGTTCAATTTTGACTTTTTATGATCAAATCAAAACATCTAGTTGCATGAACCAAATTAAATTATTATTTTATTATTATTATTTTAATTTAATTTAATTCACTCAAGTAGATGTTTTTATGTGTGACCTATTAAAGAAGTTTTAAGTTAATTTAATGTTTGACTTTTTTCAGTGTAATAATAATAATAATAAACTTTATTTATATATCACCTGCTTTTACAAAAGGAAAAGATGAAAAACACATAAAACATCCAGTAAATAAACTAAATAAACACCAGAGGTGAAAAACTAATATTGGATCAATGACTTTCATTGATCTGGATTGAATCAGTGAATCAATGGGAAATGAAATCTGTTGAACTGAGGGAAGAGTATTGATTATAGATTATAGTATTGATTATAGATTATAGTATTGATTATAGATTATAGTAGTGATTATAGATTATAGTAGTGATTATAGATTATAGTAGTGATTATAGATTATAGTAGTGATTATAGATTATAGTAGTGATTATAGATTATAGTAGTGATTATAGATTATAGTAGTGATTATAGATTATAGTGACAGACTGGAAAAATAAACTAAGCTGTAAACAAATTGTTTACAAAGGAAAATTTAGACAAAGTGATCAGCTTTGTGTCTCATGCTTCGATCGATCTAATGAATCAATCACAAGTGAAATCTGTTCACACATGAGGGAGGAGAAGAGATTTTAGTGAAATGTGGACGATGGACGAAGCGTGAGTCTGTTTGAACAAGTGTTCTAACATTCACACATGTGACCCTCAGCACAAAACTGGCACCTGGGTCAAAGGTCACAAATTCATTTTTATATTTATGTTAAACTTTATTAAAAAGGTTTGTGACACAAATTAGGTTTTATGTGGGTCAGGTTTTATGTGGGTTAGGTTTTATGTGGGTCAGGTTTTATGTGGGTTAGGTTTTATGTGGGTTAGGTTTTATGTGGGTCAGGTTTTATGTGGGTTAGGTTTTATGTGGGTTAGGTTTTATGTGGGTCAGGTTTTATGTGGGTTAGGTTTTATGTGGGTCAGGTTTTATGTGGGTTAGGTTTTATGTGGGTCAGGTTTTATGTGGGTTAGGTTTTATGTGGGTTAGGTTTTATGTGGGTCAGGTTTTATGTGGGTTAGGTTTTATGTGGGTTAGGTTTTATGTGGGTCAGGTTTTATGTGGGTCAGGTTTATGTGGGTTAGGTTTCATGTGGGTTAGGTTTTATGTGGGTTAGGTTTTATGTGGGTTAGGTTTTATGTGGGTTAGGTTTTATGTGGGTCAGGTTTTATGTGGGTTAGGTTTCATGTGGGTTAGGTTTTATGTGGGTCAGGTTTTATGTGGGTTAGGTTTTATGTGGGTTAGGTTTTATGTGGGTTAGGTTTTATGTGGGTTAGGTTTTATGTGGGTTAGGTTTCATGTGGGTTAGGTTTTATGTGGGTTAGGTTTCATGTGGGTTAGGTTTTATGTGGGTCAGGTTTTATGTGGGTCAGGTTTTATGTGGGTTAGGTTTCATGTGGGTTAGGTTTTATGTGGGTCAGGTTTTATGTGGGTTAGGTTTCATGTGGGTTAGGTTTTATGTGGGTCAGGTTTTATCTGGGTTAGGTTTTATGTGGGTCAGGTTTTATGTGGGTTAGGTTTTATGTGGGTTAGGTTTTATGTGGGTTAGGTTTTATGTGGGTCAGGTTTTATGTGGGTCAGGTTTTATGTGGGTTAGGTTTTATGTGGGTCAGGCTCTATGTGGGTTAAGTTTTATGTGGGTTAGGTTTTATGTGGGTTAGGTATTATGTGGGTCAGGTTATATGTCGGTTAGGTTTTATGTGGGTTAGGTTCTATGTGGGTTAGGTTTTATGTGGGTCAGGCTCTATGTGGGTTAAGTTTTATGTGGGTTAGGTTTTATGTGGGTCAGGTGTTATGTGGGTTAGGTTTTATGTGGGTCAGGCTCTATGTGGGTTATGTTTTATGTGGGTTAAGTTTTATGTGGGTTAGGTTTTATGTGGGTTAGGTATTATGTGGGTCAGGTTCTATGTGGGTTAGGTTTTATGTGGGCTTAGGACGTATGATGTGACGTCACATGTTCTCCAGTCGTGTAGTTTAAATTATTCACAGGTTTGAACAGAAACCAATAATCAATAATTATCATTTATTATCAGCTACAACATGTGTGTGATTCAGGTCACATGACAAACCTGATACCATTTAAAAGTTTATTTACCATTGAATGCCATTCATTCATTTTCTGATCTCAGGCCCCATGAGCCTCTGGAAGGGGCGGAGCCTTAAGCTCCACATTTGACTAGATTCACCTTAGCCCCGCCCACTGACTTTGATGGACGAGGTTGAGGATAATAAATAAATACATTCATGATGCAACAAAAGGACCAGGAAATAATGAATGTGTGAAATGGTTTTTTAACCTAAAATAAATTGGTATTTTCATGAATTATTGACACATTTATCTGTTTAATTCCAATTTTAATGAATTAATGATATTTGATTAATTATTTAGTGATGTATTTATTTAATTTTGGCACTTTTAGTCCATATTAATCCACCCAGAGAAACGAGCGTCACTGGCCTCAGAACAAAAAAAAATGTAAATGAATGTCTCAGATAGTTTTCAGTTCCATTAGTTTTTTGTTTTGTTTTTTTAATGAAGAAAAATGGTTCCTGGTTCTGGGACTCATTAGAACCTGAAGAACCAGCTCCTCTCTACTGGACCACGTCTGGCCTCATCTTCACAGATGTCATGAAGCGCCGTTGTGTAGTTAAAAATAAATACAAACGTATATAAGAACCACATTTTCAAGCAGAACATGTAATTAACAAAAGATGTTTTAGAAATAAAAACAAAGTTATTTCTCTGAAGGGAAACATAATGTGTGTATTCCAGGAGAATTCTTTTTATTGCACGTCACTTTTCCATCTATTTTTTCTTTTTGTTTTGATTTGATTTGATTTGATTGATTTATTTTGAACATGTGCAAAGTGCAACAATAATCAATACAGCAATAATAATAATAATAACAATGACATGTCCGAAAAGGAGTAGGATGAAGCATAAGTTTATTTAATTCTACCCCTTCTTCACTTCCCCAATAACCTAAATTCATCTTATAGTAATATAGTGCATAGTACAAAAATGATGATAATAATAAAATAATAACAATAACAATAATAACAATACCAATAATCAATAACTGAAGTACTAAACATAGACATATATACAAAAAACAAAGAAAACAACTAAAACTAAATGAGCAGATAGGAAAGTAGGTAACAAATAGTTTTTTTGTTGTTTATTGTTTTCTTTTTTCCTTCCTTCTTCTTCTTTTCCTTTTTTTCTTCCCTTTTTCTAACTTGTCTGCATTTTGCTCTTATTTTTTATTTTATTTATTTTATTTTTCTATTCATTCACTTATTTTATTCATGTATTTATTTATTTATTTTTTATATCTTTTAACCCCACAGAGGGGGAGTCAACAGTGTTTCAGATCAGTACATATTCCAGTCTTACAGACATATACTAGACTATTTAGTGCATGTGTGTGACCATCAGCGGTCCTCCCCGAAAGCTGAGCTTTGTTTTTACAGAAACCTAATTGAGAGGGGGAAAAAAATTAAATACATTTTTAAACTATAAAACCAACAAAAAAATGAAGTAAAAACAGTAAATACAGATGTAATCTGTATTTTGAATATTAGCAATTGAAGGATTTTATCGGCTAGTTTTATTTTAAAATATGCAAGAGAGATTTTTTCTTATATTAGTTAAAATGAAAAAACTATAATTATAGAAAAAAGCCATTTTTATTGAACTGAAATTACCACCTTATTATTGATCTGTAATGTAAAGTTTTTGCTTCACAAAAACACTCAGTTCTTAAAGTTCAGGGACCACATTCATCTAAAGTTGATGTGAACCAGTGCAATAATACCAGAATAATATACAAATAATGTCAACTGTATTTTTACAGTGAAATAAAGTCAAATTAAATCATGAAAATGTTTACATTGACAAACTATCATTTCAAATAATGTGAATAACATGAACTAAATGAAAAAATAAGCCTAATTTTAATTTATTTATTATTTCCACATATTTGTTCTAAGTTGCAGATCATAGTGTGTCTACAAATATATTAATAATATTTAATATCAGGAACATTATCCTTAAAACACTTCAGGTTCTTCATATTTGTTCGCAGATTATTCAGACATTTTGTGAAATTATACTTTTAGTGTAAATATATGAAAATATCTACATTGAAAAACAAAAAAAAATAGAGTTGTGTTTATTTATAGATTATTAGAATAATATTTTACTGCTCTGTCCCACTTCACATTTAATTGGTCTGAACGTGGAACCTGAACTAAACTGATTATTAACTAACATCTATTTTTGCATTTCTCAAAATCATCCCAAGGGCCAGACTGGACCCTTTGGCGGGCCTGATTTGGCCCCCGGGCCTTATGTTTGACACCTGTGTTTTAATGGATGCAGGCGACAGATATTCAAGTAATTTTTTATTTTTTTTTTCACAATACGGAAAGAAGGAAGTGATTATTGTCTGCACGTTCCTTCACATATGTTACACATTACACCTTTAAAGTCAGACTTAACGGATGGAAATATCACATACTATAAAAAAGAAAAATATACACATCCTCAGATATGTTTCTGAAGTGGAGTCTGTGGGTGTTCAGCAGCAGACGGAACCCCCTCTGCTAAAGGTTCATGTGTAAATCAGTGTGAAAATAGAAAAACAGTGTTTGATTAAAAAGAAAAACCTGAACGATCAGGTTTTCCATCAAAAGGTGACATTCTCAACTTGACTGTTTTATTATTATTATTATTATTATTATTATTATTATTATTGTAGATATTAAAATAAAGACATTTAACAAAACACAAATAAAAAATAATAATTACAAGCACTGATTTAAACTTACAAAAATGAAGAAATAAAAGTAAAAATTGATAAAACATTAAATCTGCCAAACTCTCAAACTCAAAATGAACCAAACAAACAAACAAACAAACAACGTCAATAGTCAACAACGAACAAGAACAAAGATAAATAAATAAAAGACACAAAAACAACATAATAACAGACCAAAAGATTGTGAAAAAAATCATCAGAAATATGACAAAAAGGAACAAAATCAATCAGTAAAATGATCAAAACTTAGCAAAGTCACGAACAACGAATAAAACGATCAAAACAATGAGCAAAAATAAGGAAATGTCAGTATTTTCCAGACTATAAGAGGCAGTGTCAATGAATGGTTTATTTTAGAGGTTATTTTTCATACAGAAGGTGCACCGGACTATAAGGTGGACTGGACTATAAGGTGCACCGGATTATAAGGTGGACTGGACTATAAGGTGGACTGGACTATAAGGTGGACTGGACTATAAGGTGGACTGGACTATAAGGTGCACCGGATTATAAGGTGGACTGGACTATAAGGTGGACTGGACTATAAGGTGGACTGGACTATAAGGTGGACTGGACTATAAGGTGCACCGGATTATAAGGTGGACTGGACTATAAGGTGGACTGGACTATAAGGTGGACTGGACTATAAGGTGCACCGGATTATAAGGTGGACTGGACTATAAGGTGCACCGGACTATAAGGCGTACCGGACTATAAGGTGGACTGGACTATAAGGTGGACCATGTGATTAAAGACTCCAAATGATCAGTTACAAATATTTGTAAGAATCATTACAGAAATGATTGAAGCACCAACAGTGGAACAGCTCTGCAGATAAAACATTACTGTCTGTGTTGTGTTTTTTCTGTGTGTGTGTGTGTGTGTGTGTGTGTGTGTGTGTGTGTGTGTGTGTGTGTGGGTGGGTGGGGGTGGGGTCTTTGCACTAAAGGTGAGTGGAATGTTTGAGGACGGCCGTACAGGTGTCAGGTGTGTTTCTATATCCGCTTTTCCCTCTGAATTCCAGCAGAAATCATTCCCATCTAAACAGTTGGAAGAACGGGAGCATTTTGTGCTTTTGTGTCGACGCTTGGACCGAGCAGCTCAGCCTCATCTGTCAGAAGAAACGGAAGGAATGACCCCCGGGGGCTTCACAGACGAGCCCCCATGGGTGACCTCCACGTCTTGTTTTGGAAGCGACGCAGTTTTCTGACCGTGTGAACAGCCACACAATACGTCAGACATCTGCAGTTGTAAAGAGGACACGTGTTTTGACTTTAGGACATCCTATACTCACTGCAGGTGCAAATATACACTGAAAAAAAAAAGACTCACCGTCACACATCCACCAAATAAACAACATCTGAAGAGGGATTCCATCCATACATACTGATTTAACTCATATTAAACACATGTTTGTCAGGTTTATTTCACATTTATGAAGATGTTTACCTCTTATGTTGTTTATCTGAAATGATTAAATAAAAAAGAACAAAAATAAACAAAAGATTTGAAAAAATGAGGAAAAACATGAACAAAATCATGACAAACTAGAAAAGCACTCGTTCTAGGACAGTACCATCTGTCAGTCTGGTAGGAGTAGGTAGGTAGGGCAGTTGTGTGGTAGGTAGGTAGGTAGAGCAGTAGGTAGGTTGGTAGGTAGGTAGGGCAGTAGATAGATTGGTAGGTAAATTGGTAGGTAGGGAGGTAAGTAGGTTGGTAGGTAGGTTGGTAGGTAGGGCGGTAGGTAGGTAGTTGGTAGGTAGGACGGTAGGTAGGATAGGTAGAGTGGTAGGTAGGTTGGTAGGTAAATTGGTAGGTAGGGTGGTAGGTAGGTGGTAGGGCGGTAGGTAGGCAGGTAGAGTGGTATGTAGAGCGGTAGGTAGGTAGGTTGGTAGGTAGGTAGAGCGGTAGGTAGGTTGGTTGGTTGGTAGGTAGGTAGAGCGGTAGGTAGGTTGGTTGGTAGGGAGGTAGGTTGGTAGGTAGGTAGAGTGGTAGGTAGAGCGGTAGGTAGGTTGGTTGGTAGGTAGGGTGGTAGGTAGAGCGGTAGGTTGGTTGGTTGGTTGGTTGGTTGGTTGGTTGGTAGGTAGGGTGGTAGGTTGGTAGAGTGGTAGGTAGGTTGGTTGGTAGGTAGGTTGGTAGGTAGGTAGAGTGGTAGGTAGAGCGGTAGGTAGGTTGGTTGGTAGGTAGGTAGAGCGGTAGGTAGGTTGGTTGGTAGGTAAGTAGGGTGGTAGGTAGGTAGGTTGGTAGGTAGAGTGGTAGGTAGAGCGGTAGGTTGGTTGGTAGGTAGGTAGGGCGGTAGGTAGAGTGGTAGGTAGAGCGGTAGGTAGGTAGGTTGGTAGGTAGGGTGGTAGGTAGAGTGGTAGGTAGGTTGGTAGGTAGGTAGGTTGGTAGGTAGAGTGGTAGGTAGAGCGGTAGGTAGGTTGGTTGGTAGGTAGGTTGGTAGGTAGGTAGGTAGAGTGGTAGGTAGAGCGGTAGGTAGGTTGGTTGGTAGGTAGGGCGGTAGAACAATAATCAGTAGTCAGCTTAATCACCTCCATCAGGTGAAAGTCGGTGCGTTCACCGTCACCTCTTTGTTGTCTATTAAAACACAATTAAAGGAGAAAATCACGGCGTTCTCCCTAAACGCAACATCTCCTGCTGCTGGAGTCAGCAGAGAGGAGAGCTGAGGATGGAGGAGGAACCTGCCGTGAAAAATAAGTGTCTCTCTAGAGGAGACGATGGGAGGGAGGGGAGGGAGAGGGGACCAAAACAGCCCAACCCCTCCTGTCCAAATACTACAGACCAACTCGCCTGTTTCAGTTTAAGGTGATAAATCATGCAGCGTCGTCACAACCGTCACATTCACAGTGAGCACGCTGAATAACAAATGACAAAATAATTAGTTTAAAAACACCTTTAGAATAACAAAATCTGCTCCAAACAATAACATTTCCTTTTCTACGGTATATTCAGAAATAATTAAAAAACAATCAGCGTGTCACAAATGAACCTTTAGGGACCAAAAAAACAGGTTTGTTTTGGAAGGGTCGTCAGAAAACCCTAAATGAACAAAAAAAATTTACTTGTCATGTTTCTTAATGAGAAACAACATGGAAAAATAAAGGACTCTTAAAAAAATAAGATCATGTTTAAGATTATTTTGCTTAAAATTAACCAGAAATAAAAATAAAAGCATGGTCATAACACTGACTAAAATAATAAAAATATCACCAACATGACAAAAAGTCAATAAAATACTTTACAAAATTATAAAAATGTGCAAAATAAATGTATGCATTTGCTATAATGAACCAAATAAACAAAAAAACCCAAACAAAACCTAAATGAATAAATCAATAGGTAAAATAATCAATAACATTTCTAGTAAAATAACAGAATACACAAAACCGTGAAGATACGGACCATAACCATGCAGGAGCTCAGTATATTTTATACAAACTGTTTTATTACAGTCACGTACACGTTGTCATGGTGACTCTGGTCACTTCCTGAAGGGGGCGTGTCCAGATCAGTCTTACTCAAGCTAAGGTTGGCAGTATTTAGATGCACAGAGAAATTCAGTTACAATCTTATTATGTGACGTAGTTAGTGACTTTATTGTCTTTATGCATCAATGAACCGTGATATTTGAACTTCGATTTTCAATCCAACATAACAATAGATTCATAACAATAAAACAAACAATAAAACAAACAATAAAACTAACAATAAACAACAAAAAACTCTATTTGTTACCTACTTTCCTATCAGCTCATTTGTTTTTAGTTGTTTTTTTGCTTTTTGTATATATGTCTATGTTTAGTACTTCAGTTATTGATTATTGGTATTGTTATTATTGTTATTGTTATTTTATTTATCATCATTTTTGTACTATGCACTATATTACTATAAGATGAATTTAGGTTATTGGGGAAGTGAAGAAGGGGTAGAATTAAATAAACTTATGCTTCTTCCTACTCCTTTTCAGACATGTCATTATTATTATTATTATTATTGTATTGATTATTGTTACACTTTGCACGAAATAAATCAAATCATTCATTCATTCATTTATAACATGAATCATAAAAGTTGTAAATAATGTGTGAATAACAGCTTATATAATTAAGAGATACAATTATTATTATTAAATACAAAATTCCCAGTCACTAAGAACATCTGATATAAAGAAAATTAAAGTCTTTTCACTTCACCTTATCGTCCAGAAACACACTAACTTAATATTCTAATTCTGTGCCCCCAAGACATTTGGTTGCCTAGGCGACCGCCTAGTCTGCCTATGACTAACCCTCAGCCTGCATAAACAGTACCATAAAAAGTACCACAGTGCTTCAGCTCATCACGTCTTTGACCGTTTATGATGGTGTCTACACTCAGCATATATTTTATATCAGATAAAAATAAACTTCATTCTGCTCCTTTTTTTATTGTTTGACGTTTTATATAAATCCTTTCACGTTTGGTTTTATTATATTGTATTTGAAACAAACAAAACTTAAGATGTGTTTTTCTATTTTTGTGGTGGATGTTTTGAGAAACTTTTTAACCTCGGGCTTTTTCTTCCATTTTTCAGTCAATTCTTTATTAATAGAAAATCATCAAAACAAAAACGGTGTCAGATAAACAATGCTCAGAAAATACTAACTTCATCTATTTCATCATTTTTAAGTTGCTCTCTTTTTTCTATTATAAATCTTATCTTCTATGATCGTCTGATATTAAATTTAATCAGTGTTTCTATCTTCATTCCTCATTTCTTGCAACAAACACTATATTAAGGTAAACATCACCTCTTATTTCATTTTAATGACTCAATCCATCTAGATAAGGTACGTTAAAGCTCAAACAACCCCCCAAAAAAACAGCTGTATTAATATATTTGATGTAAAGAGATGGAAATGCACTCATTAACTGATTATTAATTAATTAAAGAGCGGCTGATCAATTAATATTTTTCCTTACACTGACGATCAATATATTACTGCCTGAAAGTGGAAAATATATATATATATATATATATATATATATATATATATATATATATATATGTAGTATGTGTGTGTAAAATAAAAATAAAGGTCAGTTTTTGTCTTCAGTGAAATACATTTTTTATATTTATCAATATATGATCATATATTACAGTATATTGAATATATGCAGTACTTTTACATATATTGGGAATATGTTTAATATAATGCATTATATTTTTCAATGTATTGCCATATATTTTTGTTTCATGAGGGGAAAGTCCACTTATTTGATCATTAGAGGCACATTAATAGCATTAGTGGTTCAAAAAAAATCTCATTTTAAGAGTTTATTTACATCTAAAGCTGAGTTTGATGCTCATTCATTCTAAAAACAAACAAACTGAAATCAGTCCTATTCCTGTGAGCGTGTGTTTTACAACTAGAGCGCAGGTTTTATTTGCTCATGTTCCTAAACAAACTCCCAGCATCCCTCACTTTGTCCCAGTGCATGTGGTGTCCTGTCGAAGGACTCACCATAGCCGCCTATCGTGCTGCGTTACCACGGCAACAGTGTAAACATCAGCACACAGATGGTGACTGAAGATAGCACTGGATGACAGACAGTTTAGCATTTAAGCGGAAACACACCAGGAAGAAAACACTTTAGATATGAGGCCGTCAACAAAAACAAACCCCTGATCAAATGTTTTTATCATTTTCTAACCATTTATGTTAGAAAATGGACTGAACATTTATTCATGTCACCCCAACATTGGTTAAGGGAAATTATTGTAATGACCTTGTGTGTGTCTGTGTGTGTGTGTGTGTCTGTGTGTGTGTGTGTGTGTGTGTGTGTCTGTGTGTGTGTCTGTGTGTGTATGTATGTATGTCTGTGTGTGTGTGTGTGTGTCTGTGTGTGTATGTATGTGTGTCTGTGTATATGTATGTATGTGTGTGTATGTGTGTCTGTCTGTGTATGTATGTCTGTGTGTGTATGTATGTCTGTGTGTGTGTCTGTGTGTGTATGTATGTATGTCTGTGTGTGTGTCTGTGTCTGTGTGTGTGTCTGTCTGTGTATGTATGTCTGTGTGTGTGTCTGTGTGTGTGTGTGTATGTATGTATGTCTGTGTGTGTGTGTCTGTGTGTGTGTCTGTGTGTGTCTGTGTGTGTGTGTGTATGTATGTATGTCTGTGTGTGTGTGTCTGTGTGTGTATGTATGTATGTCTGTGTGTGTGTGTGTGTGTGTGTGTGTGTGTGTGTCTGTGTGTGTGTGTGTGTGTATGTATGTCTGTGTGTGTGTGTGTATGTATGTGTGTCTGTGTGTGTGTGTGTGTGTATGCATGTATGTATGTATGTCTGTGTGTGTGTGTGTGTGTGTGTGTGTCTGTGTGTGTGTGTGTGTGTATGTATGTCTGTGTGTGTGTGTGTGTATGTATGTATGTCTGTGTGTGTGTGTGTGTGTATGCATGTATGTATGTATGTATGTGTGTGTGTCTGTGTGTGTGTGTCTGTGTGTGTATGTATGTCTGTGTGTGTGTGTATGTATGTGTGTCTGTGTGTATGTATGTATGTGTATGTGTGTGTGTATGTCTGTGTGTGTGTGTGTCTGTGTGTGTATGTATGTATGTCTGTGTGTGTGTGTGTATGTCTGTGTGTGTGTGTGTGTGTCTGTGTATGCATGTATGTGTGTCTGTGTGTGTGCGCGCAGAGACATATACTATAAGTCAATAGTGTAGTTATCACCATTAAAGTACATGATCATATACATATAGTTAATGTGCATCAGATGTAATGATCCATTTGAGTAAAGGTCAAAGGTCAAGGTCACAATTAACTAAAAGGTCAAAATCCCATTCCAAAAATGTACAGCCTCGATCCATTTCACAGACAGACAACCACCACCAATAGAAACTATAAAGTCATTTGTTTGACCCTGACATCTTCATATGACACAGTTAGTGCTGGTTCAAAGAAAACAGAAGAACCTCTCGACTTAAAGGGACAGTTCAGTATTTTTCAGATCAATTTGTTATCAATGTCTTCACTCTGGTGCACCTGCAGTGACTCCGCCCCTTCACTCTGGTGCACCTGCAGTGACTCCGCCCCTTCACTCTGGTGCACCTGCAGTGACTCCGCCCCTTCACTCTGGTGCACCTGCAGTGACTCCGCCCCTTCACTCTGGTGCACCTGCAGTGACTCCGCCCCTTCACTCTGGTGCACCTGCAGTGACTCCGCCCCTTCACTCTGGTGCACCCGCAGTGACTTTTGAATGAATAAATGATAAACCGATTCATGATAGTTTTATAATGTAAATAAATCACTAATTCCAACACATACCGTTTTAAGAAACATGACCAGAAAAACAACAAAAACAACAACAAAAAGTCAAATAAAATCTGGATCTACTCTTGAACCCAGACGTCTGGATCAGTCCACGTGTCTGAACAATAAAGTGGATGTGGAATCTTCCCCAGGGTTTTATTTTAAAGTCATTTTATTAGTTTGTGTTCATTACATTTTTACAAAACATAAATACGACAACATTCCAACAGCAGGAACTCATTCATCCTCAAACTCACACTTTACTAAACTCACATCTTTTAAAAAAAAAAAAACATTTCCTCTCAGAACCCTCTAGTCCACCATCATCCTTCTGTGCGAACATTGTGACATTTGTCGTGAATAGTGTCGTGGCATTTATCGTCACCGTGGCCCGCCGTTGTCAAACATATGCTAAACGCTCACGGGTTAAATGCCGCCAAAACGTTAGTGTGGATTCCTCCCTCTGGCAGCTTCCGACCGTCTGAGCGGAGGATCACGCCATTTTTTTTCCCGCTCACAGGCCTTTATTGTACGTCAGTGTCTTACAGTTGGTTGCCATGGCGATCTCTGGCTCCAGCTGATCCACGGCGATCTGGTGAGAAACCAAAGCCGAACGAGAAGGTGAAAAGTAGAAAAAAATAAACAAAGCCACCGGATCTGACGACCTTTAACCCTATAGCCAGTATATGGGTGAAGGGGGCGGGGCCGACGTTACCAGTACAAACCCACTGCACGTGCCGCCGCCAGTCGATACTCGAAACGCTTTCATTTGTAACTAAATAATTCTTTAAGGCTGTAAATGTTCTGTATTTACCGCTAATGTGCAAAAGGAGCCAATTTGGCAGATTCACGTCTAATTTGACGTTGGCGTCTTGTAATATTTGAACCGGAGACAGATGGCGGTTGGCGGCGGAGGCTGAATCCTAATCAGAGTCTTGGTTAAGGTGTGAAATGGGGAAGCGGGACAAATTGAGTAGGCGGGGGATCCGGGGGAGTGGGGTGTTTGTCTTGCTTTTTTTCCTTTTTTTGGGGGGGGGTTCTTCTCTTTTAAAATTACATTTTTGAGAAAGTGCGAGAAAAACAGGCCCTTCCTTTGCTGAACGGGGAGGAGCTTTTCACAGGACTGTTGGCGGCACATATGTCTGAAGTTTTTTGCCATATGGCTGTCGGAGCTATTTCCAGCCGTAATTAAATCCTAAACATTTTAAAGCCAGAACCGCTTGGCTTGTGTCAGCGAGTCATTTGGCAGACGGGAGACAAAAGAGGAGAAGAGAGTAAAAAATAAACATAAATAAATTAAAAAGTCCTACCCGTGGTGGCTGGATGAGCAGAACACGGTTGGGATTTTCCCCATTCCATTGGAAATTCCAAAGACCAGTTCAAGATACAGTTGGTCTCAGTTTAATCATTTATTCAGGTCACATGGAAAATATAAAAGCCAGCGCTGCCCTGATGGAAGTAAAATATATGACAATACAACGAAAAATTTTACATTCAAAAATATATTCACATTAGGGGTGTGACGAGACACTCAGCTGACGAGACTGCGTCCACGAGATTGAGACGAGATTTTAATAAAATTCTATGAATGGAGTGTCACATGGATTTTATAACTCTGGAAGAGTTCACTTTTAATTAACTTCTTCCTCTACAAATTAAAACAAAATAAAATACAAAAGTTAAAATTATATGTTTCCCCTTTTTTTCCAAAATCAAGTCTGGTGCTTGACTGTGGAAGTTACATCTCACGAGATCTCGTCACACCGTTAATTCCCATCCATGTAAAAGTAGTGTGGAAGTCTGGGCTACTTTGACGCTGCTGCCCCCGCGACCCGGACGAAGCGGGAGACGACGAGTACGAGTAAAAGTAGTGCATATATTATCCAATAAACTGTAATATTTGATCATATATTGATACATTGAAGACAAAAGCTGAACTATATTTTCACAAAAAATACAAAGAATGCTAAAATCCACCAAAAAAAGATTCAAAAATCCAAAGTGCATTCGAGAACTAGTAAAATACATTTAAAGCCGTCGTTACAGAGAGGAAAGAGAAAAGTAAAATTAAAGCAACACACGGGACAAAAAATCATGTAAAGACACAATGAGAAAAACTAATAAAAAAAATTAAGCCATAAAAGTGAAAAGGACAAATGTCTTCATGTTTATACAGCCGTTAACGTCACAGCTTCCATTATCATGTGGAGTTTTGTTTGAGTCATTAAAAATTCCACTTAGTTTAATACAGTTGTTGGTCAAGAAATGTGTCTACAGCGCCCCCTAGAAAAGGTGAAAAAGTTTGTATTAGGCCAGATGACGCCCTAGTGAAGTTAGAGCGAGGAAAATCGGTACATGTGTTCGTCATATGATGATGAACAAAAAACCTAATGATGGCCACGCCCATAAACTAACAGGAAGTCCACCATCTTGGATTGAATTTTCTTTTATTTTGAGTTGTCATTTTTGCTGTCATTGGAATTGTTCTATCTCCTCCTTGGCCGTTGGGTCAAATGAACTTAAAATCGGTGAACACGACCTAGTCAAGTGGGAGTTTAAAAGTTATCTAATTTATTTGGAAAAGTTGCAAAAAGTCGTTTTTGTGCTACACCATCGCAAAATTTTCAAACATTTTGGGAAAATTACCACTACAAAAACTGCTTAAGCTACGACATACGAACACCGATTTAGCTGAAATTTGACACAGACGTCTCTCTGCCAGGTCTACATCCATTTATTTAAAGACATTCTCATCTCACAACTAATGTAATTCGGACATACGAACACCGATTTGGCTGAAATTTGTCTCCGATGTCCGTCTCCCCGGTCTACACTTGATTGTCATATTAAATTGTTATTTCTCACTATAGCGAACTATACAGATTCACCAAATACACAGTTGGTAAAATAGCAGTACATCGAACATACGAACACAGACTTGGCTGAAATTTGACTCTGACGTCTATCTCTGTCCTACACCAGTTTATCAATAAAAATTGTGATTTTGCTCTATAGTACCCCCTACAAAATCGCCATTCCTAAAATGGTTGTAGATCGAGCATACAAACACTGATTTGGCTGAAATTTGACTCCGATGTCACGTGGGGCGGCGGTCGCCAGGGATGGCGAAGGCCTTTGAGACTGCTTGCAGTTTTAATTTCAATTATTTTACTGTGGAACTTAAAGTTTCAGGACTTAAAGGGTTAAACTGAATCATGTGGAAGTTTTCATGGGGCCCTCTCCCTACTTGGGCCTTGGGTAATCAGGTCGACCCCCCCCCGTATGGATAAATATATTTTTATTTCATGAGGTTCAAACTATAGAAAAGTGAGGAATGAATGTGAGTGAAATACCTGCGACAGCTGAGGGAAGAGGCTGATGGCCAGAGGCAGAGCCAGACCAAACGCAGCCACACAAACCACACCGTGGATCGAAAGGTGGAGGCCACGCCTTCTCCGCAGGAAACGAAGTCTACAGGACACAAACGGACACCACACCCGTTAGCCCACATTTTATATGTAATTACAAAATAAATCACATGATTTAAGTTTGATTGTATGACTTTAAAATGTGATCCTGGTTTACTCTAAAATATTACTTTATAAAACTTCAGTTTGACAGGAACGCATGAGTCAGCAATTTTACACTATACTCGCTTTAATTTATTAAGTATTAATATGACAGTATTAGGACCACATATGAAGAAAAAACAATTTTTTATATGAGATTAATGTCAAAACTTATTCAACAGTAGTGATTGTAGTAAGTGCCGTCATCAGGTTGAAGTTTTATTTAAATACGGTGCAGTTTCGGTAGAGATTTGATTATTCCATCTTGATTTGTCGTTTGAATCCATGTGAAACCTTCTACTTATGAAAAGTCGTCAACTTTCCTGCACGTGTTAAATACTTGGGAGGACATTTGGTGGATTTATTTGCAGTGCTGTATTTTTTTTTATAACCATATTCCTGGATAATGTGTGTGGGACAGTGAACTCAGCAGGAGCTGCTCAGTCTCCTCCACCAGCGACGCCTCGCTCCCCTAACGAGGAGAGCTACTGCCTAATGAGGGAGCTCATTAACACATATGGCTGCCATGGTTTAATTAGGCTACACACACACACACACACACACAAAGACATGGATGTGTGCAGAAAGCCAGCCTTAAAGGAACTGATTACAAAGAGGAAAGTCAATGGGAGAAGAAAAGTTGTGATGTTTGAGAGAGGAGGTAAAGTCAGAGGGTGAAACGGCAGCACTTCAGTGTTTGAAAACCTCACAGTCAAGTTATATTCCAGGAAATTAATCTGAGAAAGCCAAAAAAATCTGATGCATTTACATCAGACAATGTGTAACCTCGTTAGATTATACAGTTAGTGTTTCCACTGGATATAGACGCAAAACTTTACAGATATTTAAAGTGTCTGTCAGTTAAATTATTATTTATATAAATTGTGTGTGTGTGTGTGTGTGTGTGTGTGTGTGTGTGTGTAGATTGTCAGACATTGTTTCTTGGTTCATATAAAGATGTATTTTACACACACACACATCCTCATTTACAGGTCTCATGAGGACCAACTATGTAATCAAGTAGACATTGGGTAGTGAGTGTAAGCATTTTTTTTATAAAAAGAAAAAAAACAAATGCAAAAACTAAATAATATGTAATAAAAATGCTGGGAAAAAAAAAATATATATGAAATGAAAAAACGCTACATACATAAAAAAGGAAACAGATTACAGTACATGTACAAAAACATGTATTCATAGGGTTACATTATTTGTATTTTACTAGTGGGGACCTTTATTTATATTTAACCCTTGTGGAAACACTTTGTGTCATGATCGATGACCATCTGTTGCATCAACCACCCGGAACCAATCAGTGTAATCTTTAGGATGATGTAGTTAGAGCGACTGAAAGTTGACGGAGGAGTCTGGACAAAATTAAGGATGACTAAACAAAATGGTGGATTATGGAGCTGAACGACTGTTGTCGCTTCTGTAAAAACAATTTAAAGATTGTTGACGTTTTCTCACATTCTTCACTCATCTGTGATAAAAGGAAATCTACACCTGTTGTTGTTCTTCTTCTATGGTTGTTTACACTTGTTTCTTTACCAATCGTCACAGCGTCACTTTGTTAGGCCCGCCCTCTGACTCTATACTTCACTGTGATTGGTCGACCAGTTTCAGGGAAATCTAGACAAAAGTTACATTGAGCGAAACTAGACTACTACGATAGAACATTAGATTTACTGATGCTAGGAGGAGCTAGTGTGGCTAGGCTACTACGATAGAACATTAGATTTACTGACGCTAGGAGGAGCTAGTGTGGCTAGGCTACTACGATAGAACATTAGATTTACTGATGCTAGGAGGAGCTAGTGTGGCTAGGCTACTACGATAGAACATTAGATTTACTGATGCTAGGAGGAGCTAGTGTGGCTAGGCTACTACCATAGAACATTAGATTTACTGATGCTAGGAGGAGCTAGTGTGGCTAGGCTACTACGATAGAACATTAGATTTACTGACGCTAGGAGGAGCTAGTGTGGCTAGGCTACTACGATAGAACATTAGATTTACTGATGCTAGGAGGAGCTAGCGTGGCTAGGCTACTACGATAGAACATTAGATTTACTGATGCTAGGAGGAGCTAGTGTGGCTAGGCTACTACAATAGAACATTAGATTTACTGATGCTAGGAGGAGCTAGTGTGGCTAGGCTACTACGATAGAACATTAGATTTACTGATGCTAGGAGGAGCTAGTGTGGCTAGGCTACTACGATAGAACATTATATTTACTGATGCTAGGAGGAGCTAGTGTGGCTAGGCTACTACGATAGAACATTAGATTTACTGATGCTAGGAGGAGCTAGTGTGGCTAGGCTACCAAAAATATGTTTTTGCAATCATAAGAGATTGGGCCAATCAGGTAAAATGTGTGCAAGGGGTGGGGTGGGGGGGGGGTTACACAAAAACTACTGGACCAGTTTCCATTACATTCTCAGTAACTTTTCATGTCAGGTCCAACATCCACCAGGAGCTTCACACATTTTAAAGTTTATTTGTTCAGTACCAACAGGCAGCCACACTATTTTTAAATTATGTTTCAAGTCTTAAATTCATGTGAAATCATTAAAATATCGCCCACTAACACGTTAACACATTCAGTTCAAATGAGAATGTTATTCTGTTTCAGTACACTCAGTGCTGTCACTGCCTCTAAAGCTGCTCTCAGCAGGGTCATCCATCACTGGGGGGCCACCCTGGCCTCCTCTGTCCCCCCTGTTCCTGCTCCATTGAGAGCCAGTGAAGGCGAGCGGACGCCCCCCCCCCTCACCTGCAGCCTCCGTCCAACACACTCCGTCTCTGTTCAGTCATTGAGCTCCAGGAATCCTAAACACACCTGGGCAGCCTGGCCACGCCCACTCGGAGCCGTCGCGACAAGTCAAGGATTTGCAAAGGTGGAGGCATTCCACCACAGAGACCGAGCTTCACCAGAACATCGATCACCCCCCCCCCCCCCCCCCCCACACACACACACACAAACATGTGGCATCATAACGTACGATAATGTGAATGACGTCAGTTCTTACAGCTGATGGAATTAGTCAAATTAAGTTTCAGGTGGAGCAGACACGACTGTGTAAGATGTATCATCATTATTATCATTATTATCATCATTATTATTATTATTATTATCATCATCATTATCATTATCATCATCATTATCATTATTATCATTATTATTATCATCATTATCATTATCATCATTATTATTATTATCATTATCATCATTATCATCATTATTATTATCATCATTATTATTATCATCATTATTATCATTATCATCATCATTATCATTATCATCATCATTATCATTATCATCATCATTATCATTA
>CM035804.1:50073874-50078874 GCA_020466265.1 Siphamia tubifer
AGTTTTGTTCCCTTCAAATTAGATGAAAAACTAACATTACAGAACCCGTCATGTGACTACTGCGAACACATACATTGCGATGTCGATGCTCAATATATTGTGCAGCTGTACTTCAAATCAAGTGCAAATGAAAGGTTGTGGCATGGGGTCAAAGGTCACAACCTAAAAGCTGTTAGTTGATGTTTCTTCAGCTTGTGTGTTTAGTCGTATCATCCCACCTCTAAACTTCCTGGAGGTATTTCGCTGCCTTTACCTTTTTCAGTAAAGGTGTAAGGTGGTCTAGAATATATCCCATTACATTTAAGTGAATGTAGGTCAAAGGTCACTGTCACCAAAAATGTGTTTTCACAATTATAAGAGATAGGGCAAATCAGGTCAAATGTGATCAAGGGGGCGGGGCTTGTTGTGCGGGGCAACACTTCTTTGTGTTAAATTTTTTACATTTACACACTTGATACTTTTTCTGTATTTTCAAATCATTATAATCTGTATTTACACTATACATGATTTTTTTTGTGGAACCAGTTCCAGTTGCATCTGTCAAACATAAGTTGAGTAAATGTTCACAAACCAAACCGTTTTAGATCATGTCGTGTTTCTTACTTTTCCAGTGCCGTCATGATAATGGGAGGAAACAGCAGCATGGGCATAGGAAGGACTGCTCTGCTCACCGCCGTCTCCAGATGAGCCTGGAACATCCATGAACATGTGTTAAACATAAGGCCCGGGGCCAAAAGGGGCCAAAAGGGGCCAAAAGGGGCCAAAAGGGGCCAAAAGGGGCCAAAAGGGGCCAAAAGGGGCCAAAAGGGGCCAAAAGGGGCCAAAAGGGGCCAAAAGGGGCCTCTGGGGTGAATGTGACAAATACAAAAATTACTCTGAAGAAAATTAATAAAGTTCACATCAGTTCAGGTCAATTCAATCTAAAGTGGATGAAACTAGTAAAATAGTGTCATAATAACCTAGAAATAATGGAAACAAACTACAACTAATTATACTTTCCAATTTAGTGTAAAAAAAAAAAGTAACGTTTTACAAAATAATGTGAATAACCTGAAGTATATGTGAAATTTTACCAATACTCATTCTGTTACTAAATGTGTATATTTGTAGACACACACACACACACACACACACACACACACTTTACATCAAGAAAACATATATTCCAAATGTATAAGTTACATACAACACACACACACACACACACACACACACACACCACATAAATCACTTGTAATAAACTCAGTATATTTAGAAAAAGGGGGCACATCATTCTGTGGGTGTGGGTCTTTACTCACCCCTAAATCATTTTTATAATACAGACTAAATGTTAAATACTTTTGATTTCAAACAAATCTGACTAAAGTGTCCATATTTGTAAGACTTTTGAAAATTCAATTTAAGACATTTTATTGACAAGGCGTTATTTTTACAACAATTAATTCAATGCCTTTTAAGACTTTAAGGGTCCGTGGGACCCCTGCTAATGACTGCTAATTCCAAAATGTCAGTGATCAAACATGTTGGACCCAGTAGCAGATGAGGGTAACTGTGCGTACCTGTCTGGCAGCTTTTTTGGACGTTCCCACCACCTTCCCATTGTCATCGTAAACATGAATGCCTTCCTTCAGTTCAGACTGTCTCATCAGCACCACGTTGCACACGTTGGCGGTCGCTGTGGAAAGGTGACAAGATTTTTACCGGAGTCAAGTGTGTCGGCCTCGAACTATCTGACATGTTTTATGATTTGTCAGATTAGGAAAAGTGTCTTTACAGCCGCTGGTTGTGGTGAAACAAAGGGCGCTGAAGCAGGCAGTGGAATGAGGAATGATTACGTCCCATGTTTTCACTTGTACCTGCTGATGAACTTTTCATGTCATGAACAAAGAACAGACTAGAACGTTAAAGATCCATCAACCTGAACTAAAGTTACCAAGTGGTGCCTGTGAGTCATCATTCACTTTAGCAGAGAAATCACCAATAATCGACTGGAAAAGTATTGACCTTTGACCTGTATCTGACTCGTTAAAGACAGTCTGAATGGCACACACAAACACACATATATACACAACCGTTCAAAAGTTCGGGGTCACATTGAAATGTCTTTATTTTTGAAGGAAAAACACTGTACTTTTCAATGAAGATAACTTTAAACTAGTCTTAACTTTAAACAAATCCACTCTATACATTACTAATGTGGTAAATGACTATTCTAGCTGCAAATGTCTGGTTTTTGGTGCAATATCTCCATAGGTGTATAGAGGCCTATTTCCAATGTTCTAATGGTGAAATGTGTTTGCTCATTGGCTCAGAAGGTTAATTGATTATTAGAAAACCCTTGTGCAATCATGTTCACACATCTGAAAACAGTTTAGCTCGTTACAGAAGCTACAAAACTGATCTTCCTTTGAGCAGATTGAGTTTCTGGAGCATTACATTTGTGGGGTCAATTAAAGGCTCAAAATGGCCAGAAAAAGAAAACTTTCATCTGAAACTCCACAGTCTATTCTGGTTCTTCCAAATGAAGGATATTCCATGTGAGAAATTGAAGAGTTCCTACAACGGTGTGTACTAGTCCCTTCAGAGGACAGCACAAACAGGCTCTAACCAGAGTAGAAAAAGAAGTGGGAGGCCGTGTTGCACAACTGTGCAAGAAGATAAGTTCATTAGAGTCTCTAGTTTTGACAAATAGACACCTCACAGGTCCCCATCTGGCATCTTCATTAAATAGTACCCACAATACACCAGTGTCAACATCTACAGTGAAGAGGCGGCTGCGGGATTCTGGGCTTCAGGGCAGAGTGGCAACGAAAAAGCCATATCTGAGACTGGCCAATAAAAGAAAAAAGATTAAGATGGACAAAAGAACACAGACATTGGACAGAGGAAGACTGGACAAAAGTGTTGTGGATGGACGAATGTAAGTTTGAGGTGTTTGGATCACAAAGAAGAATGTTTGTGAGACGCAGAACAAATGAAAAGATGCTGGAAGAATGTCTGACACCATGTGTTAAGCATGGTGGAGGTCATGTGATGGTCTGGGGTTGTTTTGGTGCTGGTAAGGTGAGGGTAAAAGGGATTGTGAATAAGGAAGGCTATCACTCCATTTTGTAACACCATGCTATACCCAGTGGACAATGACCCTAAACACACCTCCACTATTTAGAGCAGAAGCAGGAAGTTGGTATTCTATGGGTGATGGAGTGGCCAGCGCAGTCACCACATCTGCACCCCAATGAGCTGTTGTGGGAGGAGCTTGACCGTATGGTACGCAAGAAGTGCCCATCCAACCAATCCAACTGGTGGAAGAGTGGGGTGCAATTTCTCCAGATGACCTCAACAAATTAACAGCTAGAATGACAAAGGTCTGCAATGATGTAATTAGTGCAAATGGAGGATTCTTTAACGAAAGCAAAGTTTGATGTAAAATCTTATTTCAAATACAAATCATTATTTCTAACCTTGTCAATGTATTGACTCTATTTTCTATTCATTTCACAACGTATGGTGGTGAATAAGTGTGACTTTTCATGGAAAACACTAAATTGTTTGGGTGACCCCAAACTTTTGAACGGTGGTAGTGTATATATATATATATATATATATATATGTTTGTTTTTTTTTATCTGACCCAGGCCATTTTCATATGCAGTGCCAAATCTGATACATATCAGATATTTACCTTCGGAGCGTTCCTTAACTTTGTGAATCTGAGATTTGTGAAGTTATGTTGGTTTAATGGTTTGTCTACGTGTGCGAGTACATTTTGACTTTCTAGACTGAATTCTAGATGGATCATTCTGAAATTTGGCGTGTAAAAGGAGACGAAACAGACCCAGCGACAGCCGAATAAACTCACTACTTCTGGTCTGACACAAACAAAACAACCTGGTCGTCTCATCTTTGTTGTTTCATAAAGCTTCATTTACATTTAGAATCAAATACTGGACTAGGTTTAAAAAAAATGCTAATTTCCCGAGGGTCTAACTGTACTGGATAATGGACTATTATGGTCTTCGTCCTAAAACGTCTTCTGAATCCAGAGGTCCATGTTTGTAGATCTGTGGACACACTATCTGAGGACATGAAGACACTTGGGTTTAGGGACCCTCTACTTACTACCACTGAAGTGTGATGTTTAAACTTTACAAGAGTTAGTCTGAAAATAAAGAAAACACATGTTCTAATCACTTCCATGCTAACACATGCTAACACAGTTTGGGTAAATATTCATTTAAATGGATGTTTTTAATGTTAACTATATGGATGAATGGATGAAAAATTTACTAAAACTGGTTTTCACTTAATCCCATTAACCTTTTAAACTCACTCAATTTCACCTAAATTTCTTAATAAAGTCAATGTAACATTGAACCATTTTAATAACAGGCAGTTTGTGAAAGTAATCAGATGAAAACTGGGATATTGGAGGCGGGTCCTGTTCAATTTTTGATTTGATTTGAATGATTTATTTCGAACATGTGCAAAGTGCAACAATAATCCATACAACAATAATAATAATAACAATGACATGTCTGAAAAGGAGTAGGATGAAGCATAAGCTTATTTAATCCTTCACTTGATGAAGAAGGGGGAGGATTTTATCTATTGCATCTATGATGCAATAGATAAAACATTTATGGATGTTTATTGATTTGGACTAGATTTGGACAATTTTTTTGTTAAATTTAGATATTTTTGTTGGACTGACTGTGGATAATTATGAGACAAAGGTTCAGATCAGCTGTTTGACATTCTTAATTTGAACAAATGAGTGATTGTAGCTGCTGTGGATATTTGATCTGACTGTTTATATCTTCTGTTGTCAAACTACATTAGGTCATGTGACATTTGGGACAGGTTTGGGTGGTATGGTGCATGTTTGAGCCACTATTTCCGGCCCGTATGTCGACCCTTGGAACTTTAAAGGGTTAATAGCCTTTACACATCAGTCTCTGAAAGCTCTGGCTGATCTGGTGCATGTACGAATATTTGCTGCC
>CM035804.1:50083874-50101374 GCA_020466265.1 Siphamia tubifer
CCACCAACCTTAATGATTTAGAGAGGATCTGCAAAGAAGAGTGGGCCAAAATTCCCCCTGATATGTGTGCTCACCTTGTGGTTAACTACAACAAGCGTTTGACCGCTGTGCTTGCAAACAAAGGCTTTGCCACCAAGTATTAAGTGCTTTCGGATAGAGGGATCAAATACTTATTTCCCTCAATGAAAAACAAATGAATTCATATATATTCCTTCAAGTTATTTTCTTGATTTTCGTTTTGATATTCTGTCTCTTCATGTTAGAATACATCTACCATTAAAAGTATAGATTGATCATGTCTTTATTAGTGGGCAAACCAACAAAATCAGCAAGGGATCAAATACTTTTTACTCTCACTGTATATATATATATATATATATATATATATATATATATATATATACACACACACACACATACAGTATATACACACACATATATACACACACACATACAGTATATACACACACATATATACACACACATATACAGTATATACACACACACATATATACACACACATATATATATACACACACACACACACACACATACAGTATATACACACATATATACACACACACACGCATACATATATATACACACACACACGCATACACACTTCCTGGGTATGAGTCTGTACACTGCTTTGGTGATCATGTGACCTGGGCCTGTATTCTTATTGGAGGATTCAGGAGTTTGTGTTTCTAGACAAAAACAATTAGTTTTATTTTATTTGTATTATTGGAGGGTTTTTAGTTGTTGCTCATCCAGAACAGCCTCCAGTCTGACACAGTTTTAGGCAGAACAATTCCCACAGATCTCCAAATGGGTCTGATAATGTTCAGTGCTGTTCAACCTGTTACATGTGTTACGTCTCCTCTACCTCTGAGTTTTTAACCACAGTCTGTAGTCACATACTAGTAGGTGGACGTGTGCGTATAAAAATGGTTTGATTATCCGTCTCTAAAGCTTTTCATCATCAATCATTTGTCATAAAGTGTCACTAGATTAAAGTTGATTTCTTACAAAGGTCAATCATAGCAGAAGTGGATTAGGCCCCTCCCCCTCCTGAACTCACCCGCTGCTGGGAAGGGGATGAACCTCTGCACCAACAACTTGGTCATTGGACTGAAGCGTTTCGCTCTCTGGATTAGCATGTGCAGACCGACCTGAGGGGAAACCAGACAAGATACTGAAACACAGACCTCTGCCGTGCCGGAGCTAACAGGACAGCAGACTGGTCGGAGGGTCCGCAGACCCACAGGCTCCACAGAGGACAGTTCAGAACAGGGCTGTCAAACTGATGTATTTAAAATTACTTTCAATGTTTAAATACTTGTATTCTGACTTTTTAATGTGCGAGTGATTTGTTTTCCATCGTTTTTATTTTAGTTGGCTTTTATTGTACTCGAGTCTGTTGAATTTAAAAAAAAAAAGAAAGTTAATTAAGGAGTACAATGTAAAATGATTGATACGATTAAGATGAATAATTTAGAGTAAAATATTGTTTTCCCTCATCTTCCATTTCTTCTATTATTGATCTACTGCTGATTCTATGGGTAGTACAGGACAAGTTAAATAAGCCCAGGAGTCTGCCTAGTCCTTTTTCAGTTAAAGAACAAGTAAAAACTAATACCAGTTTTTATATATATATATATATATATATATATATATAAAAAATGTTCCTCTCGCCCCATGTGGGCGGTGTCTCCTTCAGATTCGGGTCCTCTACCAGAGGCCCCTCCCACCTGGGCGGTGTCTCCTTCAGACTCGGGTCCTCTACCAGAGGCCCCTCCCACCTGGGCGGTGTCTCCTTCAGACTCGGGTCCTCTACCAGAGGCCCCTCCCACGTGGGCGGTGTCTCCTTCAGACTCAGGTCCTCTACCAGAGGTCTGGGAGCCTGAGGGTTCTGTGCAGGATCTTAGTTGTTCCTAACAATGTTCTCTTTTGGACACAGATCTCTGATGTTGTTCCTGGTATCTGCTGGAGACATTGTCCCAGCTTGGGGGTCACTGCCCCTAGTGCCCCCATCACTACTGGTACCACTGTTGCCTTCACACTCCACATTTTCTCTAACTCCTCTTTCAGCCCTTGGTATTTCTCTTCTCTTCTCATGTTCTTTCTTTCTCATGTTGCTATCACTGGGGACTGCTACATCTATCACCACCACTGTCTTCTCATGTTTATCCACCACCACTATGTCAGGCTGATTGGCCATCACCATCTTGTCAGTCTGGATCTGGAAGTCCCACAGGATCTTGGCCCGTTTGTTCTCTGTCACCTTTGGGGGGTTCTCCCATCTTGACCCTTGACCTCCAGTCCATACTCTTTACAGATGTTCCAGTGTTCGAATATTATATATATATATATATATATATATATATATATATATATATATATATATATATATATATATATATATATATATATATATATATATTTAAAAAAATTGTGTCCGTCCATGATTACAGCAGTGGTTCAGTCACAGCAATTTTTCTAACTTTAGTCTCAAATACGTTATATGGGTCAAAATTATTTAAAGTTTATTGATAAAATCCCAGTAAAATGTCTCCTGAACACTTCTAACTATGAGTGTTTGTTAAATTCCTAGCGTAACTTCTTCAAATCGACTCCAAACACGACTTTCCTTGGCGCTGGCGTTAGGTATTTCCCCGTCATGTTTGGTACCGTTGGAAAGTTGGGGATTCCCTCTAGACAACCCTTAAATAGAAATCTACAGAATTATAGATTTGAACCAATGGGAGGCCTCAGAACAAAACCTTCTGCACTAAACTAAAGCCCTTGTTGCTATGGTGATGTTGAAAAACAGCCTCTGGTTGGTTGAATTCGTGTCACAAACATTTTAATTAACTTTAAGATAAAATCTGAATTTATTGAATTTGATCCAAGTGAGTGGTTTTGTGCAGGAGGGTCTCACACACACACACACACACACGGTGCGAGTGTGTGTATATAGTTATTTATTTGTAACCAGTCATTATTTTAACCAGTGCAGTCAACACATTCTATGGCTTCACCGCTCACATCAGCCTCAGGCTCCGCTCGGCCCGGCAGGGGTTCATCACCAGAGCTGCCTCTTAATTGGCGACCCCCCCCCCACCCCCCCCCTTTCTCTCGGCCTGTCGGTACGTCCTCCAGGCCCCCCGCCGGCCCCTGTGAGCTGGCTGCCGCTGTCAGGCCTGAGGGCGGCGTCCGGATGAGCCCAGCGGGACCAGTAATTGGCTGACTTTGTCCAGATTGAGGGTAGGTGTGTGAAGGAGGATTATTCCCTTTGACATTTAAGGTTTTTAACGACAAAAGGTAAGAAACAAAGACTGGACTAATAAGAGAATAACTTGAAAGGGTGATCATCAAACCATTACGCTCATACCAAACATATTTACACCACTGCATTTATTAGTTACAGGCTCCATTAAGCACTAAAAACACTCATTAAATACTGTTCTGTACATATGTGTGCCTTATATGCCTTATTTTCTGGCCTATAAGACACACTTAAGACTGATTTTCTCCATAAATGACAGTGCGTCTTATAATCCAGAGCATCTTGTGCAATGTGACTGGGAATTTTTACTTTTCCTCTTGTCATTTTGACTTTTTAAGCTCATGATTTTTACTTTTTATCTCCTTAATTTTACTTAACTTAATGTGCCTTATAGTGTGTGTGGAAAACACGGTACAGACTATCAATATATTACTGCCTGAAACTGAACAAAGGCATAAGGAATGAGACAATATATGTACTTGTATGTGAATATATTTAGTAAAACACTTAATATATGGAGTCTGTCTCTGTGTGTGTATGTAATTATAATTTACTATTAAACTTCACAACTTATGAGGAAATAGAGTTTCAATAAACATATCCGTAAAAATATAGGTCAGCTTTTGTCCTCAATACATTAGTCATCTCATGTACTGCAGTTAGCTAAAATCATGATTACACTTAATTCAGGTTTATTTTTCCTCATGTCACGTCTCCCCTGAACTCCTCTGACACCCCCATTGGAAGCTCCACCCCCCAGTAGAGGCCCCACCCGCCTCATTCTTAGAAAAACCATTGTTCTAAAGTATTGTATTGAGGTATTCAAATGGCATTTGTTTCTTTTTTTTTGTTTTTTTTAGTGTTACAGGAATGAAGGAAACTCACAGCGATGGTTACGGCACTGGTCACGGCTCCGATGTATCCATTAATAAACTTGGAAACAGGAGTGGGCTGAAGTAAATAAATAACAGTGAAGTGAGTGAAGAGACAGTATTTCCAGGACGTGTGTAGAACAGGTGGAATACCTGCGAGGCGTTCCTGTTGCAGTAGTTCACACCTGCGTTATGACTCTGGTTTAACCACTGGAAGGAAACGACGCACATGATTAGGATCAATAAAACTAGGATCAATAAAACTAGGATCAATAAAACTAGGACAGCTAATGAACAATCTGCATTCTGTCCAAGACTGAAATAAATACATTTCATCTTTACATTTATCTCAAACATACAAACAATATATATATATATATATATATATATATATAAAATCATGTGTATACTTGTATACATACATGAGCGTAACCTTACATTGTTGGAGAGGGGTCAGAAAAACAATGCTTATCTAGTCCTACCTACTACCTTAACTTACAAACTTTATATCACCTGAACAATAAACTTTTTCTTATCAAGAGCAAAGCAATATAAAAATTAAAACTGCAACCTGTCTCAAAGGCCTTATTTCTCCCTCACAGCCGCAAATGGCGAGACAACGTTGTACCGTGGGCAGGGATTCGATATTCTGCCAAAAACGCACACTTTTGTATAAATATGTAGGGGGCGCTATAGAGTGACTTATTTGAAATGTTGCGTGTTGAATGGGTGTAGAACTGAGCCAAATCAGTGTTCGCATGTCCAAACTACAGCCATTTTAGTAAAGGCTAATTTGTAGGGGGCGCTATAGAGCAAAATCGCAATAATCTATTGATAAACTGTAGGACGGAGAGATAGACGTCAGAGTCAAATTTGAGCCAGACCGGTGTTCGTAGGGTGTGCTATCCAGCAAAATTACAATTTCTATTAATAAGCAGGTGTAGGACTGGGAGATAGACGTCCGAGTCCTATGTTCCAGCTGAAGCCATTTATGTAGTGGTAATTTCTCCTGAAAATTGTGCAAACTTTGTAACGGTGTAGCACAAAACTGGAGTATCAAATTTCGACAACTTTTGATGTTCCACTTATCTAGATCGTGTTCACCGTCTTTGAGCTAATTGGGCCCAACAGCCAAGGAGGAGTTCGTTAAATTCCAATCAGTCAAAACCATGACTCAAAACTTTTTAAATTTACATCCAAGATGGCGACCTCCTATTGCTTTATGGGCGTGGCCATCGTCAGGTTCATCATCATATGACGAACACGTGTACTGATTTTCATAGCTCTAACTTCACTAGGGCGTGATCTGGCCTAATACAAACTATTGTCACTTTTCTATGGGGCGCTGTAGACATTTCTTTACCAACTTTTATGAAACCTATAAATACACACACACACACACACACACACACACACACTCAAATTTTGCCCACACTTCAGAAATGTAAAAATTGTGTTTTCGTGCATGTTCAGGGGGTCAAATTTGAGCTCAAAGGGCTGACGTCAGAAAAATAAATAAAAATTATGAAACTGAGCAGGAACAATACAACGTTTTTCTGACCCCCCCGAACTCAGTCTCATGAAATCTTTTGACCTTCCCCACGTCACTGTGGGGTCAAAGGTCATATGTGACACACTCATGTCAGTGACCCTGAGTGGGCGTGGCCATAGACTCCCATTCATTCTGAGCAGGAGAAAATATGCGGTGTGTGTGTGTGTGTGTGTGTGTGTGTGTGTGTGTGTGTGTGTGTGTGCACATGCTCGGACACGGCTCGCTACCGTGTGTGTGAGTGGTGCAAGTCGTCCCTGGCGACCGCATCCCTGGCATATTTCGTTACCTGGCGATCACAGCAGACTCAATAGGCCTCATGATACGAGTACACGTCTACGTGTCCATGAGATCAGTTCAATCCTAGGTTTTTAATTCTATTGTTTTATGAGGAAAAAGCCAAGGAGGGAGAGGACATGGAGATTAAATAAAATAAAACTAAATAAAGCTAAACAAACTTCTGTGAATAGGCAGTAAATAAAATTAACTTGGTACCTGCCAGAAGACGCTGGACAACAAAGTTTGCTTTGGCAGAAGGAGACCAAAAACCTGAACAGAATAAATACATTTAAATTACATTCACTACAGAAAAATAACAGTCTAAAGTATTAATACATTATTATTTACAACTGGGTTTTCCAGTAACAATCACAGGTTTGTCACTTTTTTGTTAAATTATTTTAATCTTGTTAAATTTACAGCTTTTAATTGTGTTTTTTTTATTATCCTTGACAGCCAAAATAAAGTTATTTATCCTTTGCAACATTTAAACGCAACAGGTTCTTACCAGAGGTGTTCCAAAAAGGATGAAACCTGCAGACACAGAGGTCAAAGGTCATTTACTCACAACAATCATTTACAATTTTGTTTAAATTTGTTGCAAGATACACACACACATCACAGAGTTCTAACCATACACATGTAAAGGACAGAACCCCCCCCCACACACACACAGACTCACACACACTTTAGCATGGTTTGTGGTGTTTTTTTCTGTGCATTTTGTGGGAAGATTTAGTCAGACAAGCGCCACAACAGCTGACCAACAAAGTTAATCATGATCACTCCAAACTAACTATGATTAATCTGATTAAAATGTTAATCATTCGACACCTCCTCCTCCATTTCTTTCTATTTTATATTTGTGTATGCTGTTTTTATTGTCTGGTTTGTAAAGCACTGTGTACCTGTACTGTGAAGGGTGCTATATAAATACAATTTTACTTACTTACATTTTATGTGTATTATTGATGTGTTTTAATCCCCATTAAGTTGTACAATTGCTTTGGTAACTCTTCCAACATGTACTTGGCACTTGCTCTGTGTATTTTGTCTGCACTAAATGTCTTATTAACGGCTCCATTGCCTTCAGAATAAGAGTCCAACACGTTCAGTTACTGGATTTTTTTTCCTCTGACGTTTCCTCGTATCATCCGACTGACTTAAAAGGTGCTTTGAGCCTGAACCAAAAGTACTGGTGTTTGCTTCTGTAGAGGTCTGAAGAAGTTCTCAGGCACCGTGGGAGAGAGGTTTTAATCAGCGTCCAGCTGAGCGCGACCTTTCCAGACCAGAGACAACCTGAAGAGCCCTGTTGATCTGTGACACTTCCCATGTCGGATCCCACTTTACCCCCAGGCTCCGACACCCAAGACACTGTACCTGACATCCGAAAGGGCATGAAGATCTTCTCCCCAGTGTCAGGGTGGATGATGGCCTGTGACAACAAGTGATTAGGAAGTGATTATAAGGAGACCGGCTGATTCAAGTTCAGTACAAAACTTTCAGAAGTCACTATGGAAAGGTTAAACAAAGAAACTGTTTAAATACAGTGAAAGCCCGTACGTGAGGAAAACTAGAAAAGTACAGAGGGCAGACCGCCGAGGTAGACACCCTCCCCCGATCACCACCAAAACCTAACCCTTCCACATCTCCCCATTACCAAGCTACCCTGAAAAGGTCACCGAAATCCATCCAGAACTTTTTCAGTTCTCTTGTAAACAAACAAACAAACAAACCAACCAACGGCGGCAAAACATAACTTCTTTAGCCGATGTAATAACAGCAGAAATGGAAAAAGAATAAGGTGACACTTAAAAGGTTTTCCTTTTCTCCAAAAACCAGCGTGCCTTATAAATACATTATTTCTGGTTGTGCTTAGTGACTGGGAACTTGGACGTTTCATCCCACGATTCCGAGTTTACTTAATACGCCTTATATATGAAGAACCTAAAAATATAAAACCGTTAACAGTGCTCCTTATTGTGTGGAAAATACGGTAATTGTTATTCCATCATGTCGTCCTCACGTCCTGTTGAAGGTGAATTATGTTCAAATACTTTGTGCAAAACCCCTGTTATGACAATTACAAGAATAATTCAAACAAATGCAACAGTTTTAGAGGCCAATTCATATTATACCATTTTACTTTATTACAATTTACAACTTATACTTTTACTTCAATATTTCTAGTATTACCCAAGTATGTTTTCATAGAAGTAGCTGTACTTCTACTGCAGTACACAATGAGAGTACTTTCACTACTTCTGTATTTAACAAGTCAAATACATGAAAAACTACTTAAACTCAGTTTGACAGTTTTTCAGGGTCCTTCACTTAAAACATTGAATCAACTTTAAAAAAATTCTTCAATTTTAACTTTTTATCTCATAATTTTGTGACTTTTTATGGTCACAAAAAAAATCTATTTGAGTGAACCAAATTTAATTACATAGGCTTATTTTCATTTAATTAGATTCACTCAAATAGATTTTATGTGTGACCTACTGAAGAACAATTTTAAGTTGATTCAATGTTTTACTTTTTTCAGTGTTGGTGCTAAACCATACACTTCTTTATTCTTCTATTGAACTAAAAATGTTTCCTGAATGTTTGGTCCAGTCGCACCTGCAGCTCAGACCGTCAAAGCTTCTGGCACATTCTGCTCATTAACACTGAAACTACTTTATCTGACTTATTTAAAGGACATCTGTGTTTGTCGCCTGCTGCGTGTTCTCTGTACGATGTGAAAATTATACAACAGATATAGAAACAGTTATATGGAAACTACTAGTGATGCGCGGGCTACCCGCTGGCCCGCGGATATCCGCGGGTGACCCGCGGGGCGGGCGGGTTGGGTCGCAGTTTTTAATACATATTGCGGGCTGGGCGGGTTATATTTAATATATATTGCGGATGCGGGCGGGGCGGGTCAGGGACGATCAATACCCGCATTTTTCCATACGACATTCCCAAAAATGGCACAATATGGATAGACTGAAGGTATACAATATTTCAACTTAAAATAACCTCAGTAAGAATAATCAACGACATATAAAAAATATGATGATGAAAGACAACTCAATTGACATCGGCAGTTTCATTCCACGAGAGGCGGCACGCTCCAGTCAGAATGAATGGGTAACAGCCATGTTATTTTCACATCCTTTGCATTGCCATCTACAGGAAAGGGTTGCCTTCATATCTTTACAGACCATGTTAAGACCGATGAGGGAGGATAGAGAGGTGTGTGCGTGCATGGAGCAGTCTCCACAGCCGTGTTATGAAACGGAAAGGAGCCCCGCTAACCTACAGTAGCATCCTCGTCTCTCCTCTCCTTCCAATTACTCGTACACTTAATTCTCCTATGACCCGCGAGTCGGGCGGGGTGGGTCGCAGTATTAATACATATTGCGGATGCGGGTGGGGCGGGTCAGGGATGATCAATACCCGCTGAAGTGTGTGTTGTGTGTGTGTGTGTGTGTGTGTGTGTGTGCGTGCGTGCGTGCGTGCTCGGCCATGTGCAAGCCCGTCAGTTCCTGTTTTGAATGCTTTTTTATCCCAACTTTTTGTTATTTGTTATTAGCGCCAAAATCTCCCTGAACACTCAGAGATAAGAGTGAAAATGTGGGACTTGATCAGGGAGAAGATTAAAACAGGCGATGCGAAGGTTGTACGGAAACGTTGTATGTGTTGGCTTTATAGAGTGATGATGTGGGTGGAGTCTATTTTATGTGCTGGAGTTCATATTGAGACGTTAGAAAGGAGGCAAAAATGATGCTTCATGACTTTTAACATTAGAAGCACAAGGTAAAGATGCTGCGAATGTACTATGTGAGTTTAGAGACAAATTTAAGCTCGCGGGTTGATAGCGGGCGGGTTGGGTTTATCGATACTTGATAGCGGGCGGGTTGGGTTTATCGATACGTGACATCATGCGGGTTGGGCGGGGCGGGCCGAGCCACGTCTTGGGTTTGGGCGGGGCGGGTTTCTGTAAAACCCCCTAACCGCGCATCACTAGAAACTACCATTTGTATTTTTTTAATAAAACAAACCTTTATTTTACTTACTTGCTTTATTTTTTGAGCTTTCCAAAGCTGCCGAGATAAACAAATATTCAGAATGAGTTCATGTGATTAATGGAATTATGTCTTAACACATTACACTGGGGAACAATTTGAAAAACATTGTTGAGTTTGACATTTTGGAAAAAAAACCCAAAAAAAGACAACGTCAGTTCATTTCCAGCACTTCCAGTTTATTTTTCCCTCAAGATTAAATACAATCGTTAGTATTTTCATGATGGTTTATTGGAAGCTCCAAAAACCAGTTCAGAATATACTCCGTCTCAGATCAATCATGTTTTCAGGTCACATGCAAATGATAAAAGTCAGCGCTGGCGTCTGGACGTTTGGACCTAGTCTTATCGCTACCGGCTCTCGAAGCTTCATACGACAGAACGAAAAAAACAAAACAAAAACAAAAACAGATCTCATTTAAATGAATCATGTTACTAAAATTATTATTGATTTACAGATCTAATAACACTAACACTTTCACTGATTAGCTGTGGTCAGACTTCCAGCTGGTTATGATTGGACTATGTGGAAACTTATTTGTGCCGTTACCATGGAGACAGTGTGGTTAGAAGTCTGTGCAGCTCCCCATAGGTCAGTGCACTCTAGTACAGTAGGTTATAGGTGTGTTCCAAACTGCTCCCCTTCCATCATTTCCCTAAAGGTAACTTCAACGTGAATGGATCAAAAAGACGACCCTGATCCATATTTTATAGCAAAATAAAGATAATTATGTCCACTGAAATGTATTAGCTAACACATTAGCTTAGCTTACCAGACTAGCATCAATTATAAATAGCACTAACAGCCTCTGAACAACCTAATGAATGTGTAATTGCATAACACTATGTTCTATATGAAATTTCAACATTATGCTAAATCCATTTTGTGGTTAGCGTGTTGATGGCTGTCAGTACTGATGATATGCTAGCTGTGCCATTAGCCTATATAAATTTTATGTATCCTTCAACCCAGTTACTGTGGCCTTTCAGCAAGACAGCCCTGTGAATACTACTGTCCTTACTCGCCCATTTTTCAATAATATTAATCGTTAGCTCCGGCATGACGGACAGATTGTTGGTCCAAACTGCTGGCATGTTGCCAAACCAAATGTTCGCTGAAGCTAGTGATTGACAACATATGGAACAGGGTACTGTTTAACTTCTGTACCCCTCAAGCATAAAAATTACCACCAGGTGAATAAGGCCAGGAGGTGAGGGTCAGAACGTAGATCAACCAGTAAATCAAGAGCGTCGCCTGCTGGCTTAGCTCCTCCTTCACCACCACTGACCGCCTGTCAAGCTAACGCTGCATTCTTCTGTCACTCATGAATCACTACTTGAACTCCTGATGAAAACGCACTGGTTAATATTGACATTGAAATCAAGTTAAATCAAATTCTGCTGGACTTTATGACCTTCAACATTTTCTTCTACATTAACCTTTGAGTTAAAGTGGTGTTAAAAGATCATTCCTTTAAGAAAACAGGGATCCTGTAGTTTAAAAACGTGATGCTGGAGCAAAACTGAGATCAGTTTTAGATTCCACACACAAAAAAACAGCCGTCAGACATAACTCCACTAAAGCCGTGTGTTCCCCAGTGTAATGTTAAGAGTTGAGTTGGTTTTACCTGAGCGTCTGTCACATCTGCAGAAAGAGTTCCCAATTTATGCTTCTCAATTAGATCCAAACATTCCTGCAGACGTTTCTAATTCAACAAAAGGTTAAAAAGAAGTTGTTAGCGTTAGCACAGATGTGATGTTGTCATAGAGACCTTGTGAAAGTCCAAAACAACAGCAGTTGGCGTTCCTAATGCACTATGACACAGGTGGAGCCAAATCAGGGGGCGGGACTTAGGCAATGTGCACGACACAGCGCTACAGTTACTTTAATATCTTTGTTGTTCTTTGTCGTAAGGCCAAACAAAATAATACGTGTGGTTCCGGTCACCCGACCGACCCAATGTTTTTACGACGAAAATGCCGACTATGTAAACATTTTATCAGTTTGTCAAAATAAATTAAATATAATGAAGCGGTCGACTGCCGACTCTTATCTTCGAAATTCCCAATGACTGATGAGAGAATTTATTTCTCCATATTTAGTCCGTATTCATGTTTACCAACATCTGTCACCTGTCTGACCACCGTGATTTATGACTAGCGACAAACAACGACCATATACATGGTGTCCATGTCCATCAAAACAACCCTCAATGCATGTGATTGCTGCGCCAGTTTTGATTGGCTGTTGGCCTCTTGATGAATCTTTGGTACATGGTGTGTTAATTTCCCACTCACTTCACACTTGGTTTGTTTCAAAAACACCAGCGTTTGTTTATTCATTGGGAAGATGGTTTCATATCTTTATGGAGCATCTCTTGGTCACACAGACTTGTGTGCCTGGTGTGGGGAACCAAATACAAATCCTCTTCCAGAGTAAAAAAATAAATTTAAAACTGTACTCCCGCTCTGTCAAGATTGTGAGGAATGTGAAGAAGCCAGTAACAAAACAGCAGTATGGTAAGAGGAAATAAGTTGAACAGTAAATAGATAGCTGTATATGTCCACTAAAGCCTTCAATATTGGGGCCTTTATTTCATTAAAATAATATTTAGATGTGGATAGAATTTACATTTGTAGTTAAACTGTATTTTTGTTGAAAAAAAAAAATCAATAAAATACAAAATGTTGATGTCAAATCAGATTTTATTGTATTTCAATCATCTAAAATTCATTTATGCTCTCTTAAAACATTCTGTAAATATACATGTACATGTACATGGAAAATCTGAGGCAATGTGTTGATTTTCTAACTGCTGGAAAGAATAACTGATATTAAATCTGAATTTTTGGAGCTTCTTTTTAGAAGACGGGTATATAAAATTGTAAATAAAATAAAATATGGATGACCCACCTACCTACCCAATTTTTCCATGTGATGGGAACCACATATATTATTCTGTTTGGCCTAATGGTGTCAAACTTATAGGACTGGAAAGACACCCTCCAAATGGTGGATCATTTGTGTGATGAGTTCCACACATAAACAGGACACATTACAAACACACATTTGTTCAATTATAGATGTGACCCCTGAACTAAACTGCATTTGACAGTCCTGATCTGCACTGACTAGAATAGAAGACAATTCTTTGTCAGTTAACTTTGTCATCAACGGAAACTGCAAACATTTGTTTAGTAGCTCCACATGACACTAAGGCACACAAGAGTAAAACTGCAATAAAAACATAGAATATAAACAGTACAGATCAGTCATAAATAAAAGCAGTACATGTTTTACTGTATAAAGAAAACCGTTTTCATATGTTGAATAATAACTAGTATTAGAATATGTTAAAATGTAGGAGAAACTTTTAAAATGGTTCTTATTCCAGTTTTCTATGTCATTTTCCGACGTTAGGTTTAGATACGCTTCGCATGTTTAAATTTGGGCGGTCAAATGATTACAAATTTTAATCACATTAATCTCAGGGTTACTTTGTATTAACTGTTTATTCTACGCCCCTCCAGAACGTTCCGTTCACTTTGAATGACGTCAGCGGGCGGATTTTTTTCTATAACCACCCGCTGCGCCGTTAACGCCCGCTGCCCATGGCAACAGGTTTAGTCACTTCAGATTCACTGTACCATATCACTCCGCAGGTAGTTCGGTCACTTTTAAAGTAAATATTAGCTTGGTTGTAACTGCTAGCTTATCCAGTGTTAACCTATGCTAATGTTATCCTTACCGTAGTCAGGAAATCAGGGGAAACATCCGTCATCATCTCGTACAGTATCTCCAGTATTTTACTCCTCAGTTAACTCCTCTATGATGGTTTTTATAAAACAAGGAGCAGTTTCAGTGAGCTTCGTTTTCACTATTTATTTACAGTAACGGGACAACACCTGCTCCGACCTGACTGTGTACATCCTTCTTTCTCTTTTCTCCGCCTAAAACTCTCTGCACCGCATTACCCACATCTTATTGACTACTTCACAACACTAGTCTGTTAAGAGTAGTGACAATAATAAACTGGAATAACTTGTAGAATAAGCGGGATAATACATGGCCTACGAGTTACTATTGAAAAATATTCCCATTGGGGGCATATTTTTCTAATAGTAACTCGGGGGGGGGGGGGTCATGTATTATCCTTTGCTTAATCATGATCCAAACACTGTCAGTCGACTGCTCTGCTTCTGTTTAGAGGGTTTTTGTTTTTTTTTTTACTTAAATTTCCCACAAAATACACTAGAATTTAAAAATGTGATTTCCTGTGGTTACTATTTTACCTGCAGTCAACCCAGTATTAAATGTGGTTTAAGTGTAATAGTGTTTCAGCTGCCTGTGTTCACCATTTTATTTTCCTAAACTGGATGAACTGAAAAAAAAAAAAACATGTCAAGATACAAAGTAGAATAAATAAAAACCAGATCAATAGATAATGGATCTATAAATAGATATTTTAGCACAGTAATGATGCATATATTTTTAAAGGTTGAAAGTTCATTTTGAGCAGGTTTTCACAGTAGTTCTTCATGATGATGATGATGATGATGATGAAAGACGTTCTTTCTTCCTCCTTCTGTGTCGACCACATGTTAATTGTGTTTCACTAACAGTTCAACACTGGTTTTCAGTCGACAAATTAGTTTCCTAAAAGGTAATGAGCAGTATTCTGTGGTACCATCACTGTCTAATACTGAGCAAAAGACCAGGTCATGTGACCCAATTTGTCCTAATGAGCTTCCACTGTGTGTGTGTGTGCGTGTGTGTGTGTGTGTGTGCGTATTCCTATCTTTATGGGGACATTGGTAGGTTTACACCAGGGGTGTCCAAATCCAGTCCTCGAGGGCCAGTGTCCAACATGTTTTAGATATTTCCCTCTTCCACATGATCAATAAAATTAACAAAAATGAATAATAAACTGAAAAAATAATTAGCAACATGAAGAAAGTAAGACATAAATGGAACAAAACTAAAGAAAAAAAAAATAAATAAAAAGTAGGATGTAGAAAGATAAACAATGAGCAACAAAATGAACAAAAAAACTTTGTGTCTTACTTTGCTCATGTTACTAATTATTTTGTCAGTTTATTATTCATTTTATTGATGACTTTGGCCATTTTTCTTCATTTTGTTGCTTATTTTAATTCTTTTTACTGTGGAACTGCTAAAGTTTCAGGGATTAAAGGGTTAAACTGAATCATGTGAAAGAGGGAAATATCTAAAACATGTAGGACACCGGCCCTTGAGGACTGGATTTGGACACCCCTGGTTTACACAGTCACAGTCTGACACTATGGGGACCAAAATGCAGATCCCTACAAGGGTTAAATATAAATAGTTATTTACCCTATAAATACATTAGTTTTTTCCCCAGAAGTCCCCATAAAGCATGAGGGAAACAAGTGTAATGTGAAATTTTATGAATTTTTTTTATTTTTTCATTCATTTATTTGAAAATATTTTATTGTTTTTGTATTCATTCATTCATTTTTTTTAATTTCATAAAATTTGCAATTATGTTTTAGATTAATTTATTTATTGTTGATTTTTATTATCGTGATTGTATTCATTCATTTTAATGTTTTTTTAATTTAATGAAGTTATTTTATTCATTTGTTGAAAGTATTAATTCCTTTACGATTCATTCTTCATTACAAACTTGGTCGCATGACACATGTAAATGTGTCTGTCCGTCCGTCTGTCCGTCCGTCCGTCTGTCGTTTAGTTTCCAGTTGTTTACGAACCTCAGTTATGAAGAGAGTACTGGGGTCGATCACATCCAAGAAATGTCTGAAACGACCAAAAAATGTGTCCTGAAGAAAAACAAGAAAACATTTTGAATATTTAACTGATCACGTACTTTTGTAAAATACATATTTATTACTTTAACTGTCACTATATGCAATTTTATTTTAAGTAAAGAATCATTTCTCATTTCAGTTAGTATATATATATATATATATATATATATATATATATATATATATACACACACATTCATACACACAAATGTGAAGAAATTAAGAAACTATTTTACAAGCAAATATTTAAACTCAACCAACGCAATATTTATTACAATATAAAATGATGTGTCCCAAAATTTTCTTTATTTGATTTAGAATCAGACCATAGTCTGATTTTTGACTAGATAAATAAAACTAAAAACAATTTTGAGATAAATTAAACCAAGCCAACCATTGCATTGGCAGTTGGATCACACAATTTATAACTAGATTTTTGTCTCACTTATTATTTTATTTATCAGTGTCCCAAAAACATCCATATGGGTGGATTGCTAGTTAAAAAAAAAAAATGTGTACGTTTCCATGGTTACGCAGATGTCTTTTCTAAATAAAAGCCTGTAAATAGAGGGTGATTCCAGCTGTCGCTCTCCTTCCAGCAGCTGTTTTTAATGACACTCACCAGGTGCATCTCCACTCATTAATATCCAACTAACTGTTTCCTTTCTGCATCTTTTAAATCCAAAACCCACTGGCACAGTTTGTAATTAATTTGTTTAATAATGACTGTTTCCAGAAATATCCTGGTATGTGTCTGATCCAAAGACGAACAGAAGGAAGAGTTAGAGAAAACACCAGACCACCAGCCCCTCCCCTCACTCAACTTTAATTACACTCCTTTAATTTGGACTCAGATCTGGGATGTGACCCCCTGTTGTCACCTCCTGAACATATGGATGATTGAGGTTTTATAATTTTATTTTTTTATTCTACTTACATTTTTTTTAATCAGTTAATTTCAGTTCCTTATTGAACATGGACAAAGGAACAGACTCATGAAACTACATACAAATAAATAAAAAAATCAACAGCCCTGATGTTTTAGTGATATCTGAGATCTTTTTTCCCCTCATTAAGAGGAACAAAACCCCAGACATGTTCCACAGAGGGTCAGTGTGGCTGCAAGTTTTTGTTCCAATCAACTGAAGACTGAGATCAGTTGATTAATTAAGTCCAGTCTGGTGCAGCCACACTACGAGTACTAGTACTAGCTACTACTACTACTAGTACTAGCTACCACTAGTACTAGCTACTACTAGCTACTACTAGTGCTAGTAGTGAGCCAACTTTAATTACCATGGTAACAGACATTTTCGGGTGAAAAATGTCTTTTTTGATTGTGTGAAAAAAAAAAACATCTCCCAAACCAGATATTTATACCATTCTTGTCCTAAAACCATCAGGACGTTTCCTGGTCACCATGGTGTGGCAGAGAAAGTTTCATAAGATGGGAAATTTGGAGAAACTGCCAAATGTCTGTTACCATGGTAATTTGTTAAAGTTAACTCATAACCTACAAAGTTAATAGGATCATTTCCAAATATAAAATGTTTTCTTCAGTGGCCGATATATTTTATAAAAAATAAAATTCTAAAAAACTATTTTACCCCAAAAAAACATATTGA
>CM035804.1:50106374-50128874 GCA_020466265.1 Siphamia tubifer
TTTGGTTTCATTTAAAGGCGGCATGGTGGTGCAGTGATTAGCGCGGTGGTGCAGTGGTTAGCGCGGTGGTGCAGTGGTTAGCGCGGTGGTGCAGTGGTTAGCGCGGTGGTGCAGTGGTTAGCGCGGTGGTGCAGTGGTTAGCGCGGTGGTGCAGTGGTTAGCGCGGTGGTGCAGTGGTTAGCGCGGTGGTGCAGTGGTTAGCGCGGTGGTGCAGTAGTTAGCGCGGTGGTGCAGTGGTTAGCACGGCGGTGCAGTGGTTAGCACGGCGGTGCAGTGGTTAGCACGGCGGTGCAGTGGTTAGCACGGCGGTGCAGTGGTTAGCACGGCGGTGCAGTGGTTAGCACGGCGGTGCAGTGGTTAGCACGGCGGTGCAGTGGTTAGCACTCGTGCCTCACAGCAAGAAGGACCCTGGTTCGAATCCCGTACCAGACCTTTCTGTGTGGAGTTTGCATGTCCTCCCCGTGTCCGCGTGGGTTTTCGCCGGGCACTCCGGTTTCCTCCCACCATCCAAACACATGCACTGATAGGTTAGTTGGTTAATCTAAAATTGTCCATAGGTGTGAATGTGAGAGTGATTGTTTGTCTATATATGTTCAGCCCTGAGATGAACTGGCGTCTCATACAGGGTGTACCCCGCCTTCACCCATTGTAGCTGGATTAGGCCCCCAGTGACCCCCGTGACCCTAGTGAGGATAAAGTGGGTTCAGATAATGAATGAATGAATGTTTGAACCTAAACACCACTGAATAACTGAAATGAAATCAAGAGGAAGATAGGTGTGTGTTTCATTTAAGAGATGTTTTTTCTTAATTTAAGTCATTTTTTGTTTAATTGAAAATATTTTATTCTTGATTTAAGACATTTTTCACGTACCCAATCAGAAGCAGAGTACTTGCTGTTGCCAGAGTCGCTTCGTACCGTTACTTCGCTGTCCGTCAAACAGAAATAAACCAATAGTAATCCACCAAAGGAAGTCCCCACCAAAGGTTAGAGTGCGCAAACAAAAAGGCTGAAGTCGTAATAAGGAAGAAAAGGCAACAACGGAAACTGAGAAAAGTGTGAATATTTTTTCATCGCATTTTTTCATCGCATTCTAATATTTTGAATTTTTTTGGGGGGGGTTTAGGTTAAATTGATATTTTTTGCTTGCACTTTAAAAAAATCATCTTTGAACTTAGCGACACAAATTAAACACCACACCGGGTGGCTTTTCCAGAGGCGTCAGAGCTTGATGTATTGATCTGCACCCCAAAGGTTAAAGGTCAAGGCTTGGCATATTATTATTACTTATTTATTTGTGTACATGTAAATGTGTGTTTTTGGTGTTGACAGTAATCACCTACTACTGCTTATACATACAGCTTATTTTTCTGCAGTGATTTTACAGTGGTCCTTCGTTCTAACGCCGTTCCGCAGATTTTAAAATTTCCTCGTGTGCTTTGACACATTTACAGAAAAGTGAGAAAATATTCAATGTCTGGGTGAGAAAAGTGGATGAAGTGTGTGGTGAGGTGGTTTACAGCCTTAAAACATAATACCTAATAATTGTAAAATAAGAAAGCTGACTACTTTGCGGATTTCGCGTATTGCGGGTTATTTTTTAATGTAACAGTGCGACAAACAAGAGACGGCTGTAAAATAAATAAAAGTGAACAGATGGCTTTTCTTTTCCTCCCCAACGACTGCGATGAAGTGCAGAACCAAACAGAAATAAGGCAGCGTTTGGCATTTCAATACGGCATATATGACTGTAAAAGCACTAGTGTTAATGTGTGCGTGTGCAGAAGCAGATGTGACACAAAGCAGGAGGGAAAAAGACGTCAAGTACCAACACGTCAAAGGCAGCTTTTTTAGTTTTTGTTCTCCTTCTGTACGCCACAGTCGTGTTAAAGGGACACTTCAGTATTTTTCAGATGAATGTGTTAGTGTCTTTACTCTGGTGCACCCAGTGACTCCGCCCCTCTCTTCTGACTCCACCCCTTTACTCTGGTGCACCCACACGGACTCCGCCCCTTTACTCTGGTGCACCCAGTGACCCCGCCCCTCTCTTCTGACTCCACCCCTTTACTCTGGTGCACCCACACGGACTCCGCCCCTTTACTCTGGTGCACCCAGTGACCCCGCCCCTCTCTTCTGACTCCACCCCTTTACTATGGTGCACCCACACTGACTCCGCCCCTTTACTCTGGTGCACCCACAGTGACTTACCCCCCACAGTGTCCTGTGAGCCCAGTCCTGGTCCGGTTTTGGTCAAAGCCAAAGTAGTCCTGGCAGGTTTCCTGGGGTCAACAAAATTAAACCTGTTTGTTCTCAGAACAGTATGTGTTGGAATGAGTGATTTATTTACAAAACAAAACTGTCACTGAACAAAAACTCACACCTCGTAACTGTTTGGAGCTACTTTCTCTCAGTAGTGATCAATGCACTAGTGTTGTCACTGCTAACAGCTGTGCACCTGCACGTAGCAGCCGCTAACACTGCTAACAGCTAACACTGCCCAACAACTGATGTGGAGGGTAAGTCAGTGTGGGTGCACCAGAGTAAAGGGGTGGAGTCAGAAGAGAGGGGCGGAGTCACTGGGTGCACCAGAGTAAAGACAGTGATGACAAACGCATTCATCTGAAAAATACTGAATAACTTTAACCTTTAATAACGCAGGAAGAGCAGCTGCGATGACTGATCCCGATACCGACAAGATACGGTCTTCACCTGATGACCCTCAGTGGAGTCAGGTAGCGGATGCCGCCACCGCAGAGCACTGTGGGTAAAGTTTCAAGACATGCCTGTTTGGGGGAAAAACAAGTAAAATAAAAACCAAAAACCACAAAAAGAGGAAGTAACAATATTCCAGCAGCTTAGTCCATAAATGTCAAACCAATTGTTCAATTGTTGAATAGCTTTAGATATTTTGAAAAAATATACAAAGTGGAGATAGTCCACATATTTACGGGTACAGACACAGCAGCGATTTAAAAAAATGGATGCACATACATTTTAATGGGATTATCTGCAGTAGAGATCAGTTTAGTTTATTTATTTTGGTGATTGGGAGCTGACATTAAAATCACACCATTTGGATGAACATCGACAAATGTATATTTTGCCATTTGGAGTCAAACTGTGTTAACATGGAAGGGATTAGAACCAACACCGACACCAAACTATTTCATTCCTCCTCAGACTATTTTTAGACGTCTGAGGAGGAAGACCCAAATAGTCGAGTGCAGAGTTCGACGCTCCGGAAATTCAGCATTTCACTGCATTCTTCTTAAAAACATAGTCCAGTATTTTATAAAACATGAAATGAAGCTGTATGCAACAGCAAAGGTTAGTCTACTAACAGGTTGTTGTTGTTTTTTAAAAAGAATGCAACAAAATACTGAATATCCAGAGCGTCTAACTGTCCACTGGACAATGGACATTATGGTCTTTGTCCTCAGTGGTCTTCTGAACCAGATGTCCATGTGTGTAGATCAGTAACTGTGGACACACTATCTGAGGACATGAAGACCTGAGGACACACTGAGGACATGAAGACCTGAGGACACACTATCTGAGGACATGAAGACATAAGGACACACTATCTGAGGACATGAGGACACATTATCTGAGGACATGAGGACACATTATCTGAGGACATGAAGACATGAGGACACACTATCTGAGGACATGAAGACATGAGGACACACTATCTGAGGACATGAAGACATGAGGACACACTATCTGAGGACATGAAGACATGAGGACACACTATCTGAGGACATGAAGACATGAGGACACATTATCTGAGGACATGAAGACATGAGGACACACTATCTGAGGACATGAAGACATGAGGACACACTATCTGAGGACATGAAGACATGAGGACACACTATCTGAGGACATGAGGACACATTATCTGAGGACATGAGGACACATCATCTGAGGACATGAAGACATGAGGACACACTATCTGAGGACATGAAGACATGAGGACACACTATCTGAGGACATGAGGACACATTATCTGAGGACATGAAGACATGAGGACACACTATCTGAGGACATGAAGACATGAGGACACACTATCTGAGGACATGAGGACACATTATCTGAGGACATGAAGACTTGAGGACACACTATCTGAGGACATGAAGACATAAGGACACACTATCTGAGGACATGAAGACATGAGGACACACTATCTGAGGACATGAAGACATGAGGACACACTATCTGAGGACATGAAGACATGAGGACACACTATCTGAGGACATGAGGACACATTATCTGAGGACATGAAGACATGAGGACACACTATCTCAGGACATGAAGACTTGAGGACACACTATCTGAGGACATGAAGACATGAGGACACACTATCTAAGGACATGAAGACATGAGGACACACTATCTGAGGACATGAAGACTTGAGGACACTTGGCTTTGTCTTTAGGGACCCTCTACTTACTACCACTTTACAAGAGTTAGTCTGAAAATAGAGAAAAAACATGTTCTAATGATGTTCTAATGATGTTCTAATGATGTTCTAATGATGTTCTAATGATGTTCTAATGATGTTCTAATGATGTTCTAATGATGTTCTAATCACTTCCATGTTAACACAGTTTGGATCAAAATGATAAAATATAAATTTGTCAATGTTCATCCAAATGATTTTAATGTCATGTTTGTATAACCTGATTGTCACCAGATGTTATCTCATCATACCATCTGGGACCCTTCCACAACTGATCCATTTTCAAAGGAGGGTCTTATCTAAAGCCACAACGCTGCCCAGTCGTGGGGTAGTCCCACCCGGCGACACTGATTGGCTCCTTGGTTTTGAAGAAAACCTGAACCACATGGTACCCAGATGACATCAGTCAGGTTCATGTATGTCCTCCCAATCATCTAAAAATGAGCTGCACAGATTTTTACTCCAGATAATACCTTTAACACTTAAAGGGATACAACCCCCCCCCCCTCAGGTCAAATTGGGTGTGTCCTCACAGTCCCCAGACTTGAATAATTGTGTGGAAGCGTTTTCCTGGCAACTCAGCTGCAGATACATTCAGACAATGGCTGAGTCGCCATGGAAACACTTCCACACACACTTATTCAACAACTCTGGGGACTATGGGGACACACTCCATTTGAACTGAGGGGGGGTCCCTTTACACGTCAGCAATACCATGTTCTGAATGGATGGTTTAGTTGAAATATTCAGAAAAATTCGACCATTTTCCTTTTTGTTAAACCATGTTTCTATTCAGTTTTGTTCATGGAACACATGTCCAAAGGAAACTAATCTAAAAAAAAAAAAAATAAAAAAAAATAATTAATTAATTAATTAAAACTGCTGGGACCAAAGTTTAATACTAGCTCTCAGTACTTTTTTATTTATAATTCCAACCTTATTTGAACAATTGGTTTTCTACAGCGCTGGACTACGCCGTGTTAAAAGATAAAAGCGAGGTTCGAAAAGACTGGCTTTGCACTCGCTGGCGGAGAACACTGTTGTGGGGCACTGGTGTGGGGCACTAGAGTGGGGCACTAGAGTGGGGCACTGGTGTGGGGCACTAGAGTGGGGCACTAGTGTAGGGCAATGGTGTGGGACACTGGTGTGGGGCACTAGTGTGGGGCACTAGAGTGGGGCACTGGTGTGGGGCAATGGTGTGGGACACTGGTGTGGGGCACTAGTGTAGGGCAATGGTGTGGGACACTGGTGTGGGGCACTAGAGTGGGACACTGGTGTGGAGCACTGGTGTGGGACACTGGTGTGGGGCAATGGTGTGGGACACTGGTGTGGGACACTGGGAAAAGGCTGAACTGTCAGCGCTCATTTGGTTTGAAGTCAGAGAAGGTGACGGAGCTTCAGTCCACAACCACACACACTTCAGGTGGAAAATTACACTGATTCAAGTCAATAGTCTGCATTGATCACACATTTTTAACATGTTATAACAGTAGGGGTCGGCGGCGATTAACTGAGAATACTGACTTTGAAGGGAAATAAAAGAAATAATGAGTGTTGTCAAAATTAACACATTAACACAAATGATGCCAGATGGGATTAACAGATAGTATTAATATGATGATGTTTTTATTTTCCTTTTTTTGAAGTTTTTAAAATTGTTTTACACTGTACATTTTTGAGATTTAGGGTATTTTTTTTAGTGTTTATATATATATATATATATATATATATATATATATATATATATACACATACACATACACATACATATTCATACAGTGGTACCTCTACTTACGAAAGCCCCAGCTAACGAAAAATCCAAGTTACGAAAAACCTTTACCTCAATTTTTCGGCTCTGAATATGAAAGAAAATTGTATTTACGACAGGAAACTGGAACCTTCCAGACATACAGTACTGTATGTACATACAGTACTATACATAACTACAGAATGTACATAAATACGTCACATACATACTGTACGGATCATCCCATTGGCTATAAGGGAGCTACCCATGATGCTTTTGGTGACCTTTGACCCTCATTCATCCCAGAGCGGCTGCTGTGTTTCCATGGTAACACACACACTTTAACGCTCATTTCTCCACCTAGACCAGCGCTGTTAGTATCAACAGTTGAGAGTATATGACCCACACACTATCATCAGCTTAACCACAATTGGTCCAAACTTGGACTCCTCAAGCCCGGAGACGTGGGCCGCACCATGAGGACGTGGACGCGACCTCGGTCTGCTCCAGCGTCCTACAGCGGAGTGTCCCCCCACAGAGGACGCTTTCGGAGACGTCCAAGGTGGCGCCACAGGAAGTAGAAGTGCGTCTGTGGCAGTGAATTGACAGCTAAGCTAAGCGCTAACCGACCGCCACTTTCTGCTCGCCAACGTACGCGAAGTGGAAAACAAAGTGGACTACCTGAAGGATTTAAACACCAAACATGATCCACCAGACTGATGCATCCTCATTCTCACCCAGACCTGGATCAACTCTTCTGTCCCGGACACAAACATTAGCCTGGATGGACAGAAACTGACAGAAGCCATGCTGTCACAGCTAAAACCCAGGGGGTTTTAACACATATTTCATACAAAGTCTGTACATTTTTATTATTTTTAAAGGGTTTAGGGGTAGTATTGGGGGCTTGGAATAAATCAGGCCTTTTACATGTAAAATGAAACTATTCATGAAAAATTTACAGAATGAAAATATATACACACACACACACACACACACACACACATATATATATATATATATATGTGTGTGTGTGTGTGTGTGTGTTTGTTGTACAATGACAATAAAGATATTCTAAATATTCTATTTATCTATCATCACAATTAAACAGATTAAAAATTTTAATGCGTACATTTGGTGTTGGGTTTTTTGTTTTTACGTTTTTACGTCGTTTTAACTTGTTTTAATATTGTATTTTATTTTCATGGGACCACAATGGTTTATGGTTTTTGTGCTATCCTGCTTTTAAATGCTGTCATTCATGTGTATTGCATTTTCAGCCAAATAAATCAAACCAAATTAAATAGTATTTTTCATCCCTTTTTTGTCTTTTTTTGGAGGGGTGAATTTTAGTAGGGTTTATCATATTTTGTATTTTATTTCTCCACATTTTTAATTATATTTAATTGCATTTATATAATTTCATTTAATTTATTTGTTTATTCGAACAGGTAAAACAAAATAAGTAAAACCTACAATGAATTTAAGCAGAAATTAAAACGACACCTTTTTAACACCATCGATAACTATACTTTGTTCGAAAGGATGAAGTTAACAAAATTTATCTAGTCCTACCCCTTTGTATTACCTCAGTCAGAGCATATATATATATATATATATATATATATATATATATATATATATATATATATATATATATATATATATATATATATATATATATATATATATATATATATATATATTATCCACTTAGAATAAGGTTTATAAAAACCTGTTGAAACTTTTGCACTGATTCACAGGTTTTCAGTTCTTCACTACAGTTGTTCCACAGAATGACTCCTTTAACTGAAACACAATCCATTTTTAATTAGTACGTACAGGTGGTTTTTTTAAACATAGAAATTCCTCTCAGATTGTGTTTGTTTTCCTTCAGTTGAAACAACCCTTGGATACTTTGTGGGAACTGGTTTTGATTTCCTTTGTGCATTATTTGAATTGTTTTGATAAACAGTGGCTTTGATGGTTCTATAGGTGCTTTGGTGACAATCCTTATTGCTCTTTTTTTTAAGTCTGAATATTATTTTTATTTTTTTAATTTGTTTTGTATGTGTTCTCCCACACTTCCACACAGTAGGCCATGTATGATAGAGTCCTACACTGGAGCCCTAGGCCCGAGGGGCCCGAGGGGCCCGAGGGGCCCGAGGGGCCCGAGAGGCCCGAGAGGCCCGAGAGGCCGACGACCGTATAATTACCTCGGACACGGGCCGGGCACTTTTATTTTTCAATTTAATTACTTAAAAAAAACCTGTGTTGTGTTTAAATGGAAACAATTGAACGCAGCAGCTGCTGCTCTCCCCGGCACCTCCCTTATATGGGCATACGGTAGCCTCCCTTATATGGGCATACGGTAGCCTCCCTTATATGGGCATACGGTAGCCTCCCTTATATGGGCATACGGTAGCCTCCCTTATATGGGCATACGGTAGCCTCCCTTATATGGGCATACGGTAACCTTCCTTATATGGGCATACGGTAGCCTCCCTTATATGGGCATACGGTAGCCTCCCTTATATGGGCATACGGTAACCTTCCTTATATGGGCATACGGTAGCCTCCCTTATATGGGCATACGGTAGCCTCCCTTATATGGGCATACGGTAACCTTCCTTATATGGGCATACGGTAGCCTCCCTTATATGGGCATACGGTAGCCTCCCTTATATGGGCATACGGTAGCCTTCCTTATATGGGCATACGGTAGCCTCCCTTATATGGGCATACGGTAACCTTCCTTATATGGGCATACGGTAGCCTCCCTTATATGGGCATACGGTAGCCTCCCTTATATGGGCATACGGTAGCCTTCCTTATATGGGCATACGGTAGCCTCCCTTATATGGGCATACGGTAACCTTCCTTATATGGGCATACGGTAGCCTCCCTTATATGGGCATACGGTAGCCTCCCTTATATGGGCATACGGTAGCCTCCCTTATATGGGCATACGGTAGCCTTCCTTATATGGGCATACGGTAGCCTACCTCACTATCCGATTCGCACGACTTCCCGAAAATGGTGAATTGAAGAGAGTGAACAACATTAAGGGAAAAGCTCCGTTCTGGACTAAGTTTAAACTTATTCCAACCCTTCCAGATGAGCCAAACGGGTTTGTTCAGTGTGTTGTATGTAAAGCTGTTCTGTCATATGACAACAAAAAAACAGGTTCATCACATTTTTAACGGGTATGTAGTGGATCCAGCAGCGGTCACAGACCAAGTTGTCAAGCTGCTGATCAAAACATGAGCCCCTGTTTTAATCTGCTCTTTTATGTCCACATTGATCTGTCAGAAACCGTTATTCACAGAAAAATAGAATACTGTTTTATCCCATTTTCAGAGCGGCAGATTTAATTTACAAATGCACTGAATGAATATAGCGTTCTATCACGCTAAAACGTTCTTATGGGAGGTTAAAACAAACAAACAAAAAAAGTCGGGCCGGGCCGGGTTCGGGCCTGAGAATTCTGAAAACGTGTCGGACCGGGCCGGACTGGGGCTCCACCCCCTCGGGCCAGGGCCGGGCTCGGGCCCAGATAATAGGCCCGTGCAGGGCACTAATGTATGAGACAATGAAGGAACAGAACAATGAGTAGTGATGACTGGTTACAAGGTATTTGACTTTGTTTAATATTGCAATTGATTTGCTATTTTAGATCTAATGTATTGTATGTGTGACTTATATCCATATCTTATGCATCTTATGTTCACCATCGCCTCCATATTTTACATTATTATTATAAATATTTTACTTTATTTTCTTTTACTTTATTATCTCATAATTTTCTCTTTATATCTCATGATTTTGACTTCTGTCAGTCTGCCCCAGGACAACTGTGGCTACGCATGTAGTTTACCACCACCAGAGGGAGCATGTGAGAGTGAGTGAATCATGGATCAAGCGCTTTGGGTGCTTGAGAAGTGCTGGTGAAATCTAATCCATTATTCATTATTATTTTGTATTTTTCATGGTGTTTTTGTGACATTTTTATTTATTTATTAATTCATTTATTTTTGGTGGATTTCAGCATGGTTTGGAATTTTTTTTCTTCAATATTTTTTGGTTCTGTGTATTTTTGAGACATTTGGGTAAAAAAAAACTACACTAAACAAAAACCCTATTCTGTGAATGCTTGAAATAAACAAATCAATCAATCTATGTAAGTCAGACTAGCATGTGGAATAGCAGTTGTGAGAAAGGGCAGTTTTTAAGTTCTTTCCTTTTTTGCAAAACACGAGGCCTGATTGTCGGTCGTTACTTCAAGGCACAAACACGTTCACAACTGTCGACTGATTGATTAGTCAAATTAATGCCTGAAGGTGATCTGTCAAAAGAGCACCTTCAGGCACAGACTGATCCCCCCAAAATGGAAGACTGAACATTACCAGAAGTCTTTTCTGCTGCAGCAATTAGACTCTTTAATGTGCAATAATGTGCAAGAGTGATCTTTTTAATGTGTAACAGTGATTGTTTTTAATGGCTAATTGTGATCTTTTTATGTGCAACAATGATCTCTTTTTGTGTGTGTTGGTGTGTGTGTAGCTGCGTTTCCATTACCCTTTGGGGTATTTGCAAAATGTAAATGCTGCTATAAAAACTGGTAATAAAAACCGTTGAATTGCGAAAAACACTCAAATATTGATAAAAAAATGTTTTACGCTTTCATGAGGTGGTTTTTCAGATGTTTTGAAATTCTAATATATCGCAAAAGCGCAATGGAAACACCTTTTCTGCAATTACCATATTTTCTGGACTATAAGCCACACCTGTATATAAGCCGCATCTGCTGTGGTTCTCCTCAAGATTTCTTCTTTTTCCCACTGGGTTTTGAAGTTTTTTCTTGCCGAGAAGGAGGGTCTAAGGACAGGGGATGCCTGGGACTGTTCATGTATTTCTGTAGCTGATTGTGTTTTTGTAAAGCCCTCTGAGACGACTTTGTTGTGATTTAGGGCTTTATAAATAAAATTGAATTGAATTGAATCTGCTGTATTTTTAAAAAATCAAATAAAAAACAATATACAAGTCACACAGGGTTATGAGCCCAGATATCTATGTTGAAAAATCTGATATTTACTGCATGTACAGAAGGATTTTCAACTGTAGTTATATGTATGAACCTGAACAGTGTTTTTTAACACGGCAGCAACTTTGCTGATTAAAATGGACCAGGAAAAAAAACCCAGTATTCTCCAGTAAGTTCAGACCACCTGCTTTTATGTGCTCTAAAAGCTTTTTTTTTTTTTTTTTTTTTTTTTTTTTTTACTTTTGGCATTTAATGAGCTCTTCTCGCTGTGACCTCCAATGTCTCACCATACATTCATTGATGCTAAGCTAACGTGCAGCAGCACAGTTTCCTTCCTGGATAGAAAGGTCGATAGCCTTCATCTTAAAACTGTCATCATATGATCTTCTTCATGTAGGTTCCATGAAGGGCTTAGGATTTGAAAATAATTAACAGTTGATCATTTGTTGTCCGTGTTCTATCTGCTAAAGAAAAAGTAGATATTCTTCTTTGCATTGATTGTTCTTAGTAGTTTTGATTCTAATTCTGGATAGAGCGCCCCTAGTGGTGGAAGAAAAACCCACAGAATATCTGCACCTTTGTTTAAACCTCGTGGTTCAAAACGTATGGGAAAAAAGTAGCGGCTTGTAGTCCATAAAATACGGTAAAACATCACAGGATGTGAGTGTAGAAGGCAATAGTAACACACTTAAGTAGGCACTGGCTCCTGAGGGCATGAACAGTCAGGTACAACAAGAGGCTCAATAGCATCACACACTTTGTCGAATGTGGCTCGAGTCATTCTGAATTTTTTGATCCACAGTTCGTCGGTTCATCATTCATTATCCTCTCCAAGAAATCTGTGATTCGTCCCCTTTCCCACATATTAATCACCTGACTGACTGCAGATGTATGGATGCTTTCCATCTGGGAAAGCACCATTAGCTTCTCTTTGTTAAGGCGGGGCTGTCAATCAAAATCATTGGCCCTAATTGGAGAAACCCGGTGTTAAAATCACACCCAGTGATCCTGATGGTTCCATCCACCGTTTATCCGTAGACAACAGAATGTCTTCGGTGGTTTACCAAACCCATGTGTGAAGCTCACGAAGCTGAGTGGAAACACACCAGGGTTGACGAACGCCAGCCTAAAACATTAGGACTTCGCCTATGAACCACTGTCCGTAGTCTGTGTCTCCTGTTCAAAACCACAGTCGCTGTAACCATGACACCTACGTAACAAGTATTGGGTGTCCATCTTCCAGGAGTCAAATCTCGTGGGGTGATATATCACGAGTCACGACACTCCTGCGTAGAACAACCATCAATGGAAACATGTTCAAAGTGCAAATATACTTTGTTGAAATTTTAGGAATATCGTTATTGTTTTGCGAAAAACTGTCATGGAAACACAGCTTTTGATCTGTGATGATGAGCTATCAGTGTTTTTTCTGCTGCTATAACAAAAGTAATTTCCTTGAAAAAATAATGAAAAAAGCATCTGTGTATCTGGCATGACTTGTTTTAAGTGTGATGAGACATTTGGACTAGAAACGAGAAAAATACACTCGGTAAGATTTAGATTTTTTCCCCCAGTGTGGAGTGTTTTCTGAGAAACAATCATCACATTCAGGGTCAGTATTAGTCATAGTCAGACTAGGCGGTCGCCTAGGGCACCAGATGTCTTGGGGACACCAAGTCTCACAGAATTAGAATATTAAGATACTGTATTTTCTGGACTATAAGGTGAACTGAAAAGACTTTAATTTTCTCACAGTGCACCTTACATATGGATTAATTGTGGTTGTGGTTAGTGACTGTGAATTTTGACATTTCATCAGATAATTTGGCCTTTTTATAGCATAATTTAGACTTTTTGTCACATAATTTTGAATTTTTATCTCATAATTTTGAATTGAAACATTTAATTTATCAGAATCAGTGTGTTTGTGTGTTTTGTTTACGTGTTACAACTCACCAAGGTTTAAAGTTATTGTGACTGTTTATCTTCACTTAATGCTCTTTATATATGAAAAAAGATATTCATTGACAGTGCGCTTTATAGTGTAGAAAATAGGGCAAATAAAGTATTAAACTTAACATTAACAGTGATTACTCATCGACACAGATGTAAGACACTGTTTACAAATGCTCATAATTCTACAAAAAGGAAAGAGGGGTGTTCGCCTCAGACACCATATTGACCAGAACCAGCCCTGGTCACATTAGAGCAGATTTAATAGATACCACGCCAGAAGTAAAATGGTGGAATCTCAGTGGGTTAATTTATGTTGTGCTGAACTCACTGAAACCAACGTCTGCCCTGAAAGTAAAAATAAAACCCTTTTCTGAGCCGGGTCACATATGCGCAGTCTTCAAAGACATTATTCCTCTGTTTGTAAGCATCATTTTCCAATGCGTTTTTTTGAGTGAACCCGTATATGGTTGTGGACTGAAACCCTACATTTTCTCTGGGGTGTGAAAGGGTGACAGAGGTGACAGGTGAGAAGGACCAAAGCAATGGCTGCGTTTACATGACGTTTGTTCATTCGGAATTATTTATTCACAATCAAATAATTAGGAATTAAAAGTTATTTCCTTCATGTTTACATGGACGTGTTAATTCTGAATAAAGGTTTCCATGGAAACGGGTGTATTCTTGTATTTTGCGTTGGTTCTAACTATCAACCGGATGTTTGACTTTATTTTTGTCATGATTACAAAGCAGCAGCTCGACCCAATCAACCACAGGAATCAACAAACTAATGCCCACAGCCCAATATGTGCGTCACCCATGGTGACGAGACCAGGAGCATGTGCAGAACAACAGGAATAATGTTAAAGAAGAATTAACCTTTATTCGGAATTAAACAGGAATAAAAAAATAAAAAAAACTCATGTAATCAGGGCCAAAGTTTCTACAATCAGAGTCCTAAAATGGAAGCATCTGGGTGTTGAAACCCACGCGTGAGTTTCAAACCGAACTGGCTGAGTGAACCTGAAAACAACCTGAGGACCCGCTACATTCACAACCCCCCCCCCATCCCATCCCTTCCATGAGGACGCGATTTCAGTACAGTAAAGCATGCTGTCTGGAAAACTGGTCTCGGTGCCTACATATCAGTATCAAAAAGGACAGCATAGCAGTGAAAAGACTAAACAGCTGTTGTGGAGGTTAGAGTGAACAGATGCCAACCGGACTGCTGACCCTGGAACGATCCCACCACCGCCGCCGTCACTTGAACTTGGAACGCACTTGTAGGAGGGTGGGCTTCTGCTCCATGATGCGCACCAGTAGCGTGTCGATGTAGTCCTCCAGATCCTTGACCTGTGGCTTCAGCCTCCGCAGCTCCACCTCACGTTTGGCCAACACCACCCGCTGATTCTCGAATGCAGTCTTCTGCTGCTCTAGCTCCGCCTCCCGCTGCACCAGCAGAGCCACCAGCTCACTGTGGGTAAGGTGGTAATACGAGCCCGCCCCCTCCGTCAGAGGCTGAGGAGGTAGGACAGCACCAAAAAATGATTTATTTTCTTCATCTTTTTACTTTACTGAATAACTACTCTAGTACAGACACTCTAGTACAGACACTCTAGTACAGTCACACTAGTACAGTCACTCTAGTACAGACACTCTAGTACAGACACTCTAGTACAGACACTCTAGTACAGTCACTCTAGTACAGACACTCTAGTACAGACACTCTAGTACAGACACTCTAGTACAGACACTCTAGTACAGACACTCTAGTACAGTCACTCTAGTACAGACACTCTAGTACAGTCACTCTAGTACAGTCACTCTAGTACAGTCACTCTAGTACAGTCACTCTAGTACAGTCACTCTAGTACAGTCACTCTAGTACAGACACTCTAGTACAGACACTCTAGTACAGACACTCTAGTACAGACACTCTAGTACAGACACTCTAGTACAGACACTCTAGTACAGACACTCTAGTACAGACACTCTAGTACAGTCACTCTAGTACAGACACTCTAGTACACACTCTAGTACAGTCACTCTAGTACAGTCACTCTAGTACAGACACTCTAGTACAGTCACTCTAGTACAGACACTCTAGTACAGTCACTCTAGTACAGTCACTCTAGTACAGACACTCTAGTACAGTCACTCTAGTACAGTCACTCTAGTACAGACACTCTAGTACAGTCACTCTAGTACAGTCACTCTAGTACAGTCACTCTAGTACAGACACTCTAGTACAGACACTCTAGTACAGACACTCTAGTACAGTCACCCTAGTACAGTCACCCTAGTACAGTCACTCTAGTACAGACACTCTAGTACAGACACTCTAGTACAGTCACTCTAGTACAGTCACTCTAGTACAGTCACTCTAGTACAGACACTCTAGTACAGACACTCTAGTACAGACACTCTAGTACAGACACTCTAGTACAGTCACTCTAGTACAGTCACTCTAGTACAGACACTCTAGTACAGACACTCTAGTACAGTCACTCTAGTACAGTCACTCTAGTACAGTCACTCTAGTACAGACACTCTAGTACAGTCACTCTAGTACAGTCACTCTAGTACAGTCACTCTAGTACAGTCACTCTAGTACAGTCACTCTAGTACAGTCACTCTAGTACAGTCACTCTAGTACAGTCACTCTAGTACAGTCACTCTAGTACAGACACTCTAGTACAGACACTCTAGTACAGTCACTCTAGTACAGACACTCTAGTACAGACACTCTAGTACAGACACTCTAGTACAGTCACTCTAGTACAGTCACTCTAGTACAGTCACTCTAGTACAGTCACTCTAGTACAGTCACTCTAGTACAGACACTCTAGTACAGTCACTCTAGTACAGTCACTCTAGTACAGTCACTCTTATGCTGCTGTATCAACAGCAATTTCCTTGAAAAAGGGTTAAAGTATCTATCTACAGTATCTGTCTGTCTGTCAGTAGACCAGTAGAATCACTGACCACTGGACTGACCAGTAGAATCACTGACCACTGGACTGACCAGTACAATCACTGACCACTGGACTGACCAGTAGAATCACTGACCACTGGACTGACCAGTAGAATAACTGACCACTGGACTGACCAGTATATGCATCAAAAGGTTAATTCATTTCTTTCATGGGACGATCTTTACCTTCTTCCTGTCGCCATCGTCGCTGCTCCTCCCAGGGTGGATGGTGGACTTGAGCTTCTCCAGGCCGGTGGCCAGCACTGACCGGCCCTCAGTCCGCTTCTCTTCAGCCAGTATGGCAGTGGTCAGGGGCTTCACTGGGTGGGGGCTGGACACAACCAAACCAGACGCCAACACAAGCAGAGTGTCAGGTTTCCATGACAACACAAGACTTTACCTCAGAGGATGTTCAGGTGAGGGGGGAGGGTCTGGATGCCACACTGGAGGTCTGGGGGGTGATGAACATGCTACATGTATCATCTTTTTTTTTACGTTTCCAGTGTATTTTTGCCATTAATCAATTTTACTCCTATATTTGTTAATTTTTGGCAACTTTCATCTATCTATCTATCTATCTATCTATCTATCTATCTATCTATTATCTATCTATAATCTATCTATAATCTATCTATAATCTATCTATCTATCTATCTATCTATCTATCTATCTATCTATCTATCTATCTATCTATCTATCTATCTATCTATCTATCTATCTATCTACTGTATCTAATGCACCACTATAGTAAAAAGTAAAATACCAAAAGTCTACAAATTAGTTAAAATAAACTCAACCATAAATAAGTCAAGTGGTAAAATCTACTTTAGGTGCAGTGTACCAACAGTTGCACACATGCATGCATGGTTGAATACTTTTGCAGTAATGTACACTGAAAAAAGTAAAACATTGAATCAACTTAAAAAATATTCTTCAATAGGTCGCACATAAAAACATTTAGTGAAGTGAATGAAATTAAATTAAAATAACTAGATTTTTTGTGTGACCATAAAATGTCAAAATCATTAGATAAAAACAAGAAAATTGAAGAAGAATTTTTACGTTGATTCAATGTTTTACTTTTTTTGGGTGGGTTTGTTTTGTCTTCTACAACTGCTTCTTATACACTTATAAAAACCTGATTTGCAATTAGGAAAAGGAAAAAACCCAAACAAAGGCTATTAGGCTTAGACTCAGCAACTTAGTGAACAATTAAACAGCTCATAATAGCAAAATTGAAACCACTGCAGATGCAGTTTCCTGTATCAGTGACCTACATTTACAACAACATCTTTACCAAAACACATCTCCCGACTGCTCGATGTCACTGCGGTGTAATAGATTCATTTGTGTGTTTTTCCAAAGCTCATCACACTGTTGAACCCCCAGTGTGACACCAGATATTAAATGGTGAAAATAACCTTTGAATTCCCTGTAAATGTTTGCTTTAGTGACTGAAAGTAAAGGAAGTTAGACAGGTGTAAGATTTCTCATTAATGGAAACACTAGTGAAAATTGAAATTAAATTAGTTCAAAATTGAAAGACTTAATTGCATGCGTTTGTGCAATCAAACATGTTAAATGTGTTATTACCCTGAGGTGAAAAGGAAATGTTATTGGTGAGACAACAACACTTTTTCCCCCTGTACAAAGCCTGGTTTCTGGTTGAGATTTTAGCAAATGAGCGTGGTTGTGTGAGAAAAGTCTTTGCCCTGTGGGAGGGGGGGGGCATCTGGTGTGTACATGTATGTGTTTGGGGTGGGAGGGGGTGAGTGGTAGGAATCAGGACAAAATAATAACTGCTAATTGGCCTGAGGCTCTGTTTTTAGCCTCCTGTTAGCGTGTTAGTGCAGAGCCAGGACACACTACAGACACCTGCAGTGGACTCCTGTTAACACCTGAGTGTGTGTTCATGTTTGTTCATGTGTGCGCCATCCAAAAGAGTAGGTCACACCACAAAAGGAGAAACCCCAGGAGATGTGGCGGCAATCAGGTGAAGCAGACGGAAGCAGAGGAGCAACGGACGTGCAATGACACGGTAAGAAAAACAGGATAGAAAACTCTTTAAGTGGAAAAAAAGAAGATGATGAAGAAGAAGAAAAGTGCATCCCTTCCACCTTTTTTTCACCTCTGCACTGAGCATGTGCAGCCTTACCTGTTCAGGTGGCTGTCTGATTCTGTTTGCTCCAGTGTACCCGGCTGTTGATCGGCGCCGTGCGATTTCAATGGCCATGTCGCCACCGAGTTGTCGAAGGGAGGAAGGGGACAGAGAGCTAAGAGAGGGCTACTACTTTCAGGAGTTAGAGAGGGAGCGAGGAGGGAGGTTGGGTGGCTGTGGGAGAACGGGGACCCCTTCATCGCGCCGGGATCGCTACCAAAAGAAGCCCTGCGCAGTTCGTTCAGGTCTGGCACCAGCACCGACTCGGAAAGGGAGCGGTGTAGCGTGGCATTTTCCACCTCAGGGTGCTTCAGAAACACATCTTCCGCAGATTCTTTGCAGAGCTGCGTTTGATTACAGCTCGTGTAAGAGTCAAAAGAAACCAAACCCAAGTCAAAACCAGTTGTGAAATCCGACTCAAAGGTTGGTCTTCCCTCACATGCAGTTCTTTTGTTTTCTTCCCCAGCCGACTCCTCGAGGCCTGGGATTTGGCTCAGCTCCTTAAACGGCATCAGGTTTGCTTCAAAGTTGGGTCGACTCTCTTTCACCTCATAAGATTCTTCAACTGCGCTGGCTTTTTTATCGTCCTCGTTATTTGATTGCTTTAGGCCCTGGATTCCACTCTGGTCCAAATAAAGTGTTAAATTTGCAGATTGACAAGTTGTGGCGTTCTCATCTGTTCCACATGCTGATGCCTCTAATACTTCCGCTGCGTTAGTTTCTTCACAGGTGGATTCCTTTATACCCTCGATTTGACTCATCTCCTTACATGGCATCACGTTTGCGGAGTGAAAGTCTGAATTTGGTCGTCTTTCCTCTGCCCGAAAACAGGACTCCTCACTTTCAACAGTTCTTTGATGTCCTTCATATCTTGATTGTTTTGACTGCAGGGTTGCTCCACTTTCCTCCGTCAGGCAATAGGATTCTTCAAACACGTCAGATGTGTCGTCTTTGGCGGATTCCTCTGGGCCTCTGTTTTTGTTCAACTCTTCACACAACACCAGCTTTTCAGACTCAACATTTGACTTCATGGTTGCTCCGCTCTTATCTGTCACATAATAGAATTCTTCAAACACATTGGGTGAGCTTGTTTCTTCTTTGGTGGATTCTTTGAGGTCCTGGTTTGTGCTTAACTCTTCACAAAGTGTTGAGCTTTTTGACTCCAGAGTCCAGGAAAGATCCAAGACGCATTTGGATGAAGTTTCAGACCGGCAGGTTTGGTATGCCTGGGAGTCTGCACTAACATACAGGCTTTGGAGAAAACTGCTGTTGCTTTGGTCGGACATTTGAGTGTGCAGAAGTGCATTGTCTTGGCTTGGACTGATTCGACTAATGTTAAGAAAATCACCAAAAACCTTGAATGGTTGACTAGCATCATCCTCGTCAAAGGTAATGTTCTCAAAGGGGGAGTCTGAGAAGGACTGCGTAACACCCGGGGAGGAGGTTATGAATATGGATGGATATGTGGAGCAGAGTTCATTATCTGGAGGCGGAGAAACAGCTACATTTGGCAATAGATTGGGAATGGAATAGTTTGACACCTGAGTATCTACTACTTCCTGAAAAGCAGTAACAACAGGAAAACCTACTAGCCGTGACAGCGGTAACTTTTCCAAACCCTTTAAGCCATGATCCTGAATAACATCTGAGGACAAATCATCTGGTTTGTGCATAACATCATCTTCAGATTCCGAGGCCTTTAAATGATTGACCGAACCAGCTTCTGGGTACTTCTCAATGCTCAGGAAGCTGCTTTCACAGTTAAGTACCTCAGATTCCTCTGAAGACGATGCAGAGAGTTTGTCGGACGCTGAATAAGATGAGACACATGATGGGAAATCCTCCTCTACTGAACTACCCAGACCTGAAGAACCGGGGTCTGGCGAACTGCTGTTGGTCTTTTGAGATGAGGTTTGACCAGACGTTTGGTGCGTGTTAGTGTCGGTTAAAAAAACTGTGTTAGTAGTGCATTTAGTTGTGTTAGTCCCCACGGTGATGTCGGATTTTGCCGAAGTATTTGGCGATTTGTGGTCATCTTCAAGGCCGTTGTGTTCTGGGATTGTGTCGAGAAATTTGGCAAACGCGTAGAATTTATGTGCGTCGGTGTCAGCCACCTGACTGATAGTTTTATGTGTTTCAACTGCCGTGCAGGAAAATTTGAAAGAGTGATGATTAAGTGTGTCATGAATATTTATGCGCTGATCAGCATCTGTTGTGGGCAGAAATGTTTCTTTATTAATGCTATGCTTCGGTGGATCACCACTGGATGCGTTTTGCTGCGTTTTACAATCTGTGGTGAGATCCTCTGGAGATTGGAGTCTGTCAGCTGCAAACTCGTCAAAAGACTGGTCCCACTCCGAATCCACCTCCAGCTCCTTCACCGACATAAAAGGGTTAGACATCTTCCTCCTTAGAATGTTTTCTTTTTCTGACGAAGCCAGAAGAGGAGGTGGATTCTCATCTTTGCTCTTGGCTTCGCTCTCTACATCCAAGCCAGTGACAGAATCCTCTGTAGGTGGGTGGTGGTGAGTCCAGGTGGGGATAGGGTTACTTGCCTGCGGAAAGAGTTGAGCTATCGGGGGACGGGAACTGGAAAGAAATGGCAGAGGAGGCGGCGAAGGCTTTAGGGTTATGCTTAGCATGTCTTCAAAGAAAGGATTGTGCTGCAGGAGAGAGAAGAAAGGGTTGCAGGGGGAGATGGGAGGCGGTGTGGACTGTGAGGGGTAGAAAGGGTTAGGGTGGTGCAGACAAAGATCTACAGTGGAACTCGGGGGGTGGACGGGTGGTGGATAAGGGTCAGTGCTGGACTCTAGTTTAGGTGACACCACCACGCTGTGAAAGAAGGGAACACAGTCCTTGTGATTAGTTAGGAATCACTCGTACGGATCAATGAGAACTCTGATAAAGATGGTTTTATTTAAACATTTTACTATGGAGACATTTTTGGAACAAAATTAAGAGTATTCACACGAAAGTAATGCGTGCATATTTGGGATATGAATGTGTCTGGTTGTACTTGAGCATGAAATAAATATTGTCAAACTCTAAAATGCGTCTATTTGTACTTATATGTGTTTGATATTTGTCAGAATATGAATCGAGAAGTTACAACACAAAATTTACATTTATGAAATTAAACGTTTGGAGTACAGTCTTCAGTAGCAATACGAATTTTCTCAGATGAAAGTGGTCAAAAATACATCATTTTATTGAATATTTTTTCTGAATATATTGGTCATTACCATCAATGTTATTGAAGATTTTGGTCATTTTGTTCATTTTACAAATATTTTGATCATTTTTGTTCATTTTATTTTCCATTTGTACCTATGTGTTGTATGTTTGATATTTGTCAATATACAAATCGAAAAGCTACAACACCAAAAATTCCATTTACGAAATGAAAAGTACACCGTTTTCAGTATGAATACGAATTTGGAAAAAAGTGATCAAAAATACGTCATTGCTTTCATGACTTCTTTCACTTAAAAGAAATCCTGCTTTTCTCATGGATAGTGTTAGGGTCAGGGGTCAGTTTTTGTATTTGTATTCTGAAAATATCAAAAACACAACACATAAGTACAAATGGACTCTTCTTTTTTTTTTTTTTAACTCAAAATTCTGAATTTAATCTATGAATTTTGACTCGTTTCATCCAAGTTTTGAGTTCTTTCTCAAAATAGTGACTTTTATCTCCACAGAATTCTGACTTTAAACTTGAATCCCCTTTAATCCCCATTAATTTCTTTTATTCTACGGCCCTCTAGAACTTCACTTTGAATGACGTCAGCGGGTGGATTTTTTTTGATAACCGCCCGCTGCCCCGTTAACGCCCGCTGCCCATGGCAACAGGTTTTGTCACTTCAGATTCACTGTACCATATCACTCCGCAGGTAGTTCGGTCACTTTTAAAGTAAATATTAGCTTGGTTGTAACTGCTAGCTTATCCAATGTTAACCTATGCTAATGTTATCCTTACCGTAGTCAGGAAATCAGGGGAAATATCCGTCCTCATCTCGTACAGAATCTCCAGTATTTTACTCCTCAGTTAGAAAAATTATTATTTAATAATAAATTATCAGAAAAAATTCTGATAATTGGAAAACTGCCCTAAGCCAAACTGAAAACATGGCAACTCAATTCATGGGTCAGCCATAGATTT
>CM035804.1:50136374-50158874 GCA_020466265.1 Siphamia tubifer
ATTATATTATATTATATTATATTATATCATATTATATTATATTATATCATATTATATTATATCATATTATATTATATTATATTATATTATATTATATCATATTATATTATATTATATCATATTATATTATATTATATTATATTATATCATATTATATTATATTATATCATATTATATTATATTATATCATATTATATTATATTATATTATATCATATTATATTATATTATATTATATTATATTATATCATATTATATTATATTATATCATATTATATTATATTATATTATATTATATCATATTATATTATATTATATTATATCATATTATATTATATTATATTATATTATATTATATTATATTATATTATATTATATCATATTATATTATATTATATCATATTATATTATATTATATCATATTATATTATATTATATCATATTATATTATATTATATTATATTATATTATATCATATTATATTATATTATATTATATTATATCATATTATATCATATTATATTATATTATATTATATTATATTATATTATATCATATTATATCATATTATATTATATTATATCATATTATATTATATCATATCATATTATATTATATTATATTATATTATATTATATTATATTATATCATATTATATTATATTATATTATATTATATTATATTATATTATATTATATTATATTATATTATATTATATTATATTATATTCCAGCTCCGTGTGGATGTTGTTCTCGTTGTGACTCTCACCTCAGTTTATGATGTGATTCCTTGGATCCAAACCAACTCCTGTGTTTATCTTCTGCACCCAGAGCGTGTTCACACTCATCCTTGGAATGACTTTTTCCAGAATCGTTCCTCCCATGAGAGAAAAAGTTCCTTCTTGGTTTCTCAGCTGTAGACGAGGAGGAGGAGGAGGAGGAGAAGGAGGCGGGCTTCAGCAGGGCGGCCCCTCCTCCTCCTAAATCCTCCTCTTCATCACCCACCATGGGGCCGCTTTTCTCCAGCGCCGCCGCTATGGCCGCCTTCTCCTCCTCGCCAGGTTTGTCAAAGGACCAGCGGCGCCCATCCCCCGCCCCCCCCACCCCTCTGGACCAGTCTGTGGAGGTCCGCGGGCTGAGGTTCTGCAGAGATGTGGAGAGCGGCAACGTTTTCTGCAACTGTCCTAACGAGCCCGAAGGTTTTCCCGAACCTGAGTCACCGGTGGCGTCGTGGCTTCCGTTAACGCACGCCGAGGGCTGAGGCACTGCTATGGTGATGTCACCCAAGTCACATGTGGGAGAGGACAACTTTGGTGACGTGTTTGCTGTGTGCTCTAGAAAAACGAAAAAGACAAGAAAGTAAGAAGATGGACAAAAGACAAAGAGACAAGTGGACGCATGTAACACTGGGTTACAAGTCAGAAGCTTCCGGAATAAAATTACTGGTCATTTTTGTTCATTTGACTGAATATTTTGTTCATTTTTGTTCACTTTACTGAATATTTTGTTCATTTTTGTTCATTTGACTGAATATTTTGTTCATTTTTGTTCACTTTACTGAATATTTTGTTCATTTTTGTTCATTTGACTGAATATTTTGTTCATTTTTGTTCACTTTACTGAATATTTTGTTCATTTTTGTTCATTTGACTGAATATTTTGTTCATTTTTGTTCATTTGACTGAATATTTTGTTCATTTTTGTTCACTTTACTGAATATTTTGTTCACTTTACTGAATATTTTGTTAATTTTTAGTCATTTTACTGAATATTTTGTTCATTTTATCGCTTATTTTGGTCATGTTTGTTCATTGTATTGAACATATTTTGGTCAGGTTTTAGCCCAAAGTTAGATGAGTCTCAGATCTACTTTAAACCACCTGGGCTGTTATCTGCCGTCAGGTTGCTGCTGTTGCTAGGTGAGTTGGACAGATCCGACACCACCACGCTGATGCCGGCCGTGGGACTGAGGCTCCCGCCGCGCGATGACGACTCACTGCTCTCCGAGCCCAGTGACGTGCTGGAGCGAGTGTCCGACGACTTCCTCAACTTCCCCCTCAGGAAGAAAGTCCTCATCTTGCTCCGCCGGACCTCGCCGCCTTCGTCGTCCTCGTAGTCTTCCTCACCGCCGCCATCGCTGGGTAGCCGCTGACGCATGCGCACCAGGGAGCCGTAACCGCCGGGCAGGACGGCCGACGACGAGTCCTCCTCGCTGGATCTCCTCTTCCCCCTCATGCGCTCCTTCAGTTTGATGAAGGTGGACACGCCTTTGTCCTTCATCACCAGGTCGTACATGCTCGCCGTCATGTTGTTTCGGGTGAACTGGACACTGATTTGGATGTCGCCTCGCTCTTTCTCCTTCTTCCCCGTCTTGGAGTTGAGTCTGTACCACCTGGAAAAACATGGACCCACTCACATCAGGAACAGATTCTGTACATATGGTGTGTACTGTCATGAGTACAATTACACACATTATACTTTCAGTACTTACTAAGTAGTAGAAGTACAAATAATATGACTAATATCCGTCCCCTGTTCATTACACATAATCCACAGGAGAATAAGACACATCACAGTCCTGCACGGTTCTGATTTTGACAAACCGCAACCGCCCGTACCCGTCATGTTCAAACCCGCATCCGACCCGTTTTCTGACGAAAAAAAAAAAAAATCCGCACCCGAACCGACCCGCTATAAATGAACCCGATATCCGACCCAAACCCGGAAGAAAATGTCAAACTTAAATACAAACATTTATTACCACGAATATACTGAACAGTGACATAGCCAAGGCAGAGCCAAATAAAAATGTTGTTAAACAGGAGCAGACAAATAATAAATTCAAAAACTATTTTCATCTGTGAGCTCGTGCACACGTGCACACACACACACACACACACACACACACACACACAGACACACACACACACACACACACACACACACACACACACACACACACACACACACACACACACACACACACACACACACACACACACACACACACACACACACACACACACACACACACACACACACACGCTTGAAAAACGCATCATGAAGGAAGTCGACAGGAGGCAGTTATACAAGTCCAAACTAAAGAACAGTTTTTAACCTATGAACCGCAAATTAGACCCGCGATCACCCACGTCCGACCCGAACCGAACCCGTATCCGACACAGCACAACATTTTTCACCCGTTTCGTGAAAATCTGCGGTTCACCCACGGGTCACCCGCGGGTACTCGAACCCGTGCAGGACTCTGGGACACATTTAAGGCAGTTTTTTCTTGTAAAAAAAGTTATTACCAACCAAGGTGTGTTTTTCACACCCTTTTCTCACCTACTCTGCTCAGAGTAAAACACAAATTAAAGTCAAACGTTGAAACGTGTCATTCCTGATGTTTATATTTAAGTGTATAAGTGCTGTGTGAACATGCGAATGCTTGTTTTGTTATGGTCATGAAAGGGGTTAATCTGTCCCCACACAGTCCTAATACCCAAACACTGTGTGTGGCCAAACATCCCACAATTCCTTGCAGAGGCCCTTCTGTTTGTGTGAGTGGAACAATGACGGATAAAACCACGCTGGGCTGTGATTTCATTTAGCATCTGTCCTAAATAAACTGGTGCATCTGCAGGGACAGGTGACCCCACACAGCCTTTCTTTAACTCATTTTATTTCAGGGGGCACATACAGATGAATAAAATATAAACTGGGTCAGACCAGTCAAATACGCTCAATAATAGAACAACTTTGGAGTGAAAAAAGTAAAAAGTTCATTGTGAGAATGTTTACATCTACAAATTGTACTTGAACATAATGAAGAAATGTGAACAAGTTGTAAATTCTTCAGAAAAACAAGTGCAATGTTAACAACATTAGTATGGGTGTAAGAGTACACAAAAACCACAGTACAGTACACACCTGTACACCTGTACAGTATGGAAACAAAATTAAAAACTATTTTCTTCCTCAGGATGGTACATATTAAACCAAAACATTTTCAATATACAAAGTGCTGCTTGGTACCAGTAAGGTAAATGGGGGGGGGGGTTCCTTCATGCATTCTGAGCCAATCAGAGACGCCTTATGACCATGTCATGGACATGTATGAGAATGTACTGGTACACTCTGTTGTTCAAACTCCTATCATTTTTCTACAGTCACATGACCGCATGGTCACATGGTCACATGACCACATGACCACATGACCACATGGTCACATGGTCACATGGTCACATGACCACATGGTCACATGGTCACATGACCACGTGACCACATGGTCACATGACCATGTGACCACATGGTCACATGACCACGTGACCACATGGTCACATGACCACATGGTCACATGACCACATGGTCACATGACTACATGGTCACATGACCACATGGTCACATACAAACTGACTGTGTTTGTTTGGTTTAGGACTGTACCGAACCCAACGTCCATTTTCAACGGTTCAGGACGAATACATATTCTAATTTATAATGTATACATGTGAATCACAACCTACAGGTCACAATGGGTCAACAAATACACAAAACATTAAAAAATCGCCTGCAGTTGAATGACGCTGTAGTTCACTGGGCTGGACGTTGGACAGAGGGTGGATCATTGTGACCCCAGTTAGATACAGCACACGTCACAATGATCCATTGTATCAGAAGTCATAATACGTTTGTTTCACGTGACGTCACATTGTTATATAGTCTGCGTACGATTTTCAGATGGAGGGCAGGAAGTGAAGCGCAGTGAGTTTTCCGTTGGGAAAATGTGTAGTTGGTGAATTTTTACAGAACCAAAGATTGTCATTCACAAAAGTGAGAAATGGAAAAAACTCACAAAAAAGCCATAAAATGTAGATTTTAAATCTGTTCTGTCAGGTGTAGCAGAGTCTGCTAATGCTAATGCTAATGCTAACGCCAGGTTCTGCAGCAACCACTTGGTCAGAGGTTTGTCCCAAAGCCAATTTTTTTAGTGGATGTGCTATATATCATTAGGTTGTGGTTAAATGTTCATGTACACCATTATAATATGGTTTACTGACAGGAAAAGAAGAAAAAATGGAAAAGAAGAAAAAATGGAAAAGAAGAAAAAAATGGAAAAGAAGAAAAAGTGGGAAAAAATTAAACATGGAAAAGAGGAGTTTGGTCGAGGTCAAGACACACACCTGACTTCTATGACACATGATGAGTTCATGCATTGAACTGGTTTGGTTCTTTAAGCACAGTGACGTTAATGTACAGTTCATTTTGTGAAAAAATAAAACATACCTATGTCTTGAATTTGGTAAAAAAAAAAAAATCATTTTATTTTTCCTGACCCTAGTGAAGATAAAGAGGGTTCTGAAAATTATTGATCAATGCTGTATTTTCTGGACTATAAGGCGCACTTATAATACTTTAAATGTCCACAATATATATAAATTAAATGTGGAATAATTCTGGTTGTACTTTGTGACTTTGAATTTTGGCTTTTTATCTCATAATTATCTGGACGAAGTGGCGATGAGTTATTACCATCGTTTTATTTATTTTATTTATTACCATCGCCACTTCATCCGTCGTCGTCCATAATTCACTAAAATCTCTTCTCCTCCCTCAATTCTCAATAAATTTCAATTCTGATTGATTCATTAGATAGATCTAAGCATTAGGAACAAAACTGGTCACTTTATATGTTGACATTTAAAATTGTAAATAAGTTGTTTACAACTTTGTGAACAGAGGGACATTGGCACTATCTTTGTTTTTTATCTCATTATTTTGGTTCTTATGTCATAATTTTGAATTTTATCTGATGATTTTGACTTTTTGTTTCATGATTTTGACTTCTTTTCTCAAATTTTTGGCTTTTTATTCTAATTTTGACTTTAATAATTGTGGCTTTTTAATCTCATCATTTTAACTTCACTTAATGCACCTTATAGTCCAGTGCGCCTTATATAGAGTGTAAAATACAGCACAATGAATAATAAGTAAGGTGTGTAATTCATGCAGTTCATGCATTGTACTGATTTGAACACAATGATATAAATGCATGGTTCATTTTTAAAATCATTTTAGGTCCTAAAATGATTGTAACATCCTTGACTGTTAATATAATCAGTGTAATTTTTGCATTTCACAAATTCATCCCAGGGGCTAGATTGGACCCCTTTTGGCGGACCGGATTTGGCCCCAGAGTCACATGTTTGACACCGGTGCTTTAACTGAAGGGCAGAGTTTTTGGAAACACTGTGGGAGGAGAGGCGCCAACATGTTGACCACATCATGACTCATGGGAAAGTCTCATCTGTCTGGTTGAAAAACAAAAACAACTATATGACTGAGAACCCCCCCCCCCCCCATCCCACTACAGCCCACCACCAAGTCCCCAGTCTGAAAAAAGAAAACAATGAATCAACTTAAAAATTATTCAATAGATCAGACATAAAAGTTGAGAGAATCAAATTAAATCAAAATAACCTTAACCCTATGGTTTGGTTCACTCAACCACATGTGTTTATGTGTGACCATAAAAAGTCAAAATTGAAGAACATTTTTAAAGTTGATTCAATGTTTGACTTTTTTTCTGACACTTGGTTCTGCCAACAGGAAGTGATCAGCATCGACAGGATGAAAGAAAAGTGGGCGTGAAATCACGTCTTCTTTTATTCTCTCACTTCCTGTGCTGCTGCTGCGCTGTTTTCACCTCACACCTCCACCACACAGCTGCTGCTTTTAACTTTTCTGTCACTTATGCTCCTGTACTAAAAGGCCGAGTCACAAACAACTGCTGACGACAACTTCGTCAACAACATTTTTTACACCTGTATGTGGAACAAACAACCCTGTCAGTCTGGTGGACGCAGAGGATAGAAATAGTCAACAATTGTCTTCAGACGCATTTTTACCAACAGAGTGAGACATCGCACTTGAGATGTCTCAGTTACTCTGAGATGTAACGTGCAGAAATGACAGCGTCAGGTACTAGTACCGAAACCTCTCAAGTTTGGGATAATTTTAGTCTGGATTTGGAGAATAAAAAGACGCCGAAAAGGTTTGTAAAACAGTACCATGTGTACCGTGGCAGTACCATGTGTACCATGGCAGTACCATATGTACCATGGCAGTACCATGTGTACCATGGCAGTACCATGTCTACCATGGCAGTACCATGTGTACCATGGCAGTACCATGTGTACTATGGCAGTACCATGTCTACCATGGCAGTACCATGTGTACCATGGCAGTACCATGTGTACCATGGCAGTACCATATGTACCATGGCAGTACCATGTGTACCATGGCAGTACCATGTCTACCATGGCAGTACCATGTGTACCATGGCAGTACCATATGTACCATGGCAGTACCATGTGTACCATGGCAGTACCATGTGTACCATGGCAGTACCATGTCTACCATGGCAGTACCATGTGTACCATGGCAGTACCATGTCTGTACCATGGCAGTACCATAGCAGTACCATGTGTACCGTGGCAGTACCATGTGTACCATAGCAGTACCATGTCTACCATGGCAGTACCATATGTACCATAGCAATACCATGTGTACCATGGCAGTACCATAGCAGTACCATGTGTAACATTGCAGTACCATGGCAGTACCATGGCAGTACCATAGCAGTACCATGTGTAACATTGCAGTACCATGGCAGTACCATAGCAGTACCATGTGTACCATGGCAGTACCATAGCAGGACCATGTGTACCATTGCAGTACCATGGCAGTACCATGGCAGTACCATGGCAGTACCATAGCAGTTGAACAGAACAGTGTGACTCGCCTCAGTAACATTCAAGACAATAGTGTTTTTATGACATACATCGTACATGTTATAAATGTATTTTCACTTTAAAAGTGTGACAAACATATTTTTCATTAAACTCCTGTAGTCTGAAGGTTCTTCATTATTTGTTTCCAAAACCAAACCACAGTAATGGTCTTTAGTGTCTTTGTGTTTAGTTTTACTAGTACTTTAACAGTTACTGAACAAACACTGACTCCAAAAGGACAGACATTTGAGATGAAATATTTTATTACATGATAAAAAATGATTTAAATGTTGGAAAAAACACAATAACTTATTTTCACCGTAAATAAAGTGTGTTTTTTTTTTTACTTTTATAGGCAGAACTGCTGGAGGGAAATTCAGTTTGAATCCCATCCTCATACATACAGCACCTGGGATTAGCATTAGCATTAGCATTAGCATATTAGAAGCAATGAGCTGCAGATTCATCAGATTAAAGTATGGTCGAGGCCACTGTCAGATAGAACATAGAAGAACCTCCTTTGGGATGAATGTTGTGGGTGGAAACATCTGGGACAGCCTTCCCTCCACAATAAAAGCTTGACCCTCATACTCCTCTTTTAAGGGTAACCTAAAAATGGCTCAAAACAACTAAAAATTGCAAGCATTAACTGTTTTATTGTATTTTATTTGTATTTTATCTGTATATTTGTAATGTATTTGTTTTTTTTGTAGGTTTTTTTCTCCTGGTCCTGTGTTAATGTTAACGTCGTTAAGTGTTGTGCATCCATTCATTCTTATTTGTGAATCTTTCTTCTTTATTTTCATCACAGGAGGACTGACAATGCTAATTAGCCTTTTGGCTACAATTGGGTGCATTTACACAAATGTTCATTGATGGACACTGTCCCTCTGTACAAAATAAAATGAAATTAAATGTAAGATATACACATTTAATGTCTGAAGAAGATACTTTTTCTAAAACATACTGTTAAAAGCAGATATGAAATGAATGCTGATTAAATTAACCTACTTGTATTTTATAATAACACTAGAGCCACGGTTCTCAAACTGGGGTCCACGAACCCCTAGGGGGACGTGGCGCATGTCCAGGGGGTACGCAAAATTATTCACGTTTTTTTTTTTTTGCTGTTTTATTTTGAAATGCGGAAGTTTTATTTTGTAGCGAGCGGGCGGAAGTAACCGCGCTGTTTGACGCTAGCTTGACTAAATTGAGACGGAGCGAGTCACAGGCTATTTTTAGCCACCCTGCAGCGAACATGGATCGATTTTTGTGTCCGCCAAGTTCCTCAAGAAGTGGTAAAAGAAATGACAATGAAAATGACAATGACAAAAACAAACGCCCTAACCCTAAAAAGAGAAAGTACATTGATAGTTATATTGAGTTTGACAAGATCATCCCTCTCATTAAGTCTCTGTCTGTCTGTCTGTCTGTCTGTCTGTCTGTCTGTCTGTCTGTCTGTCTGTCACACACACACACACGCACACACATGGTTTTGTGTGTCTTTTGTTCCGTTTATTATTTTAAAATTATTTAAAATTGTTGTTTCTGAAGTGTTCATTTATATTATAATACCTGAAAATGTGGCTGGTTTGTACAAAAGCACTATTAAAAAAGGTTATCATTGTTTCATAATAATCATTGTTGAAGTGGTTTTTTATCATTTTCAGTATCGCGAGGATGAGGGGGGACATGGAAAAATGTCACCCCTCCAAGGGGGACCTGGGCCAAAAAAGTTTGACAACCCCTGCAGTAGAGGACATGACGTGAGCAGACAGAGGAGACTGTTATATGTCCAAGCAAATATTTGGGTTAGAAAATTCCATCAGATGTTAAAGTGAACTTGTTCAGAACTTACTGCTCCACTCTGGATTAGATCCAAGAACGAGAGCTTGATCAGGGTGAAAGTTGCGTACGATGACTGTGTCAGAATTTTCCTGAAGAAATCAGGAAGTACTCGAGCTAGCGGGTTGTTCTGTAAATTAGGCCCGACTACATTCATGGCACTGCTGAGGCATCTCACATTTACATTTAAGGGCAGGCTGGAATATGCTAATAAATATGCTAATAGCACAACTAGTAGATCCAAGTCGTAGCTTTGTCAGGTACTAATCTACAACCTGGGAGCATTGGTACCAGTCCCTTCATTAGCTTCTCTTTTTTTAAATGTATCTATTTGTATTTTTTTAACGTTTGTATGTATATGAATGTGAATTGTTTTGGTATAATTGATGTTTGTGGGCCTGGAGTCTGTAATAAAGTTTCTATAATAACGTGCTGTAGTTGTGAACCTTCTGAAAGCAGCGTCAGAAACTGACTGAACCAAGACACAAAAGACAAAGTGAGCAGAAGTGGAACCGTGAGGAAATGCACTTTCATGTCCAGTTGGTTTTGAGTCAACAGTAGAATGTAACGGTAACGCTGTGGGATGAAAACCTCAGGATTTCAGCTCAGATACACAAAAGACTAAACCATGAAATAGAGCTGGGCAAAAAATCGATTTAGATTTAAAATCGAGTTTTATGGCAAAATCGATTCATATTTTAGGAACACCGTGCAATTCGATTCCCCTCCACACGCACTTTTTTTCCTCGCAAAAAGAAAACCATGAACCAGGCTGCTTTCTGTAGTTGCACATCTGAAGCGAAGGCAGAGACTAGCGCTGCCAGTACTTCTTCAAAATGTTCAACAAACACTCAAAGCTTTTCTCGCGGCACACCTTATCAGAGTCCTGCACGGTTCTGATTTTGACATACCGCAACCGCCCGTACCCGTCAGGTTTAAACTCCGACCCGTTTTCCGACGAAAAAAAAAAAAAAATCCGCACCCGAACGACCCGCTATAAATGAACCCGTATCCGACACAGCACAACATTTTTCACCCGTTTCGTGAAAATTTGCGGTTCACCCACGGGTACCCGAACCCGTGCAGGACTCTGCACCTTATGATAAACATGGAGCACGATGTGGAGCGATAACAGACACAATAACATCATATATCCAAAATATTGGTAACATGTTCAGGTTTATTGAAGTAGTTTGATTGATAATAAGGTTTAGTTTTATTTTGTCCTTACAAAGTAAAAATGTTACTAGTTTTATTTTTATCTTACTTTTGCACTACTACGTTTTTTACAATGTTTTTCATATAATATGAGTATTAATGTATATTGTTTTAGTTGTTAAAATATTTTAATATTTCTTTTTTCCAACAAAATGTATCTTTTACACTATTTTTTTTGCACAGTTTTTCCTGTAACAGTGGTGGATATGTCTGGACTTACTACAGTTCATGTAGACAAAGTCTCAGGTTGCAGTTGCACCTTTTGTACAAATGATTTATTATTTACACTTATTTGTAGAAGTATTTTTGTTTTACATGTTATTTAATTAAAAAAGAAGACGAAAGAAACCACATTTCTAGTGTTTTCATTTTCATTTAGCCCACGTGGGAAAAAATCGTATCGAGATTTTTTTAAAAGAGAAAATCGCCCAGCCCTAATATGAAAGAAAAGTGAGTGAAGTTCCTCAACTCAAAGGAAATGCAGACGGACTGTGGACTGAGATAATGTTCAGGAACACATTTAACAACCGCTTTAGTAACATGTGGTTTTTTTCTGTAGTTTTGTTCTCAGGATAAACTTTAACTGTAACACTGGACAATAGAAAATGTCACATGTTCATTTTAAGGGTGAATGTTGCACTGTTTGATTAAATAAGAAACTAGAAAAGCACTCTGAGAGCGCAGACCTCCACCAAGATATAGACCCCCCCCCCCAACCACCACCAAATTCCAATCATTTCCAGAACTCCCCATTACCAAGATACCCTGAAAATTTCATCAAAATCTGTCCATAAGTTTTGGAGTTATGTTGAACACAGACAGACAGACAGACAGACAGACAGACAGACAGACAGACAGACAGACAGACAGACAGACAGACAGACAGACAGACAGACGTGGTGGACGTAATAACAGTAGGAAGCAGAAGCAGAGTGACCACAGCTGCTTATGTAACAACATCTGACCTGAAGTTCAGCTGTGACTGAGAAACACCCAAGACCAAGGAAACAATTAGAAGGAAAAGCACATTCTTTCAACTCAGAGAATGTGAATAATGAGCAGGTGGAGTCCAGAGGAATGTCCAAGAAACTTTTTATAGCAACAGGAGTCAAAGGAAGCTAACGGAAAAACAGCAACAACTCTGACACACCAAAAACTAAAACTATGAAAAAACTAAAACTATGAAAAACTAAAACTATGGAAAAAATAAAACTATGGAAAAACTAAAACTATGAAAAAACTAAAACTATGGAAAAACTAAAACTATGGAAAAACTAAAACTATGGAAAAACTAAAACTATAAAAAACTAAAACTATGAAAAAACTAAAACTATGGAAAAAACTAAAACTATGGAAAAACTAAAACTATGGAAAAACTAAAACTATAAAAAACTAAAACTATGAAAAACTAAAACTATGGAAAAACTAAAACTATAAAAAACTAAAACTATGAAAAAACTAAAACTATGGAAAAACTAAAACTATGGAAAAACTAAAACTATGGAAAAACTAAAACTATGGAAAAACTAAAACTATGAAAAACTAAAACTATGAAAAAACTAAAACTATGGAAAAACTAAAACTATGGAAAAACTAAAACTATGAAAAACTAAAACTATGAAAAACTAAAACTATGGAAAAACTAAAACTATGGAAAAACTAAAACTATGAAAAACTAAAACTATGAAAAACTAAAACTATGGAAAAACTAAAACTATGGAAAAACTAAAACTATGGAAAAACTAAAACTATGAAAAACTAAAACTATGGAAAAACTAAAACTATGAAAAACTAAAACTATGGAAAAACTAAAACTATGGAAAAACTAAAACTATGAAAAACTAAAACTATGAAAAACTAAAACTATGGAAAAACTAAAACTATGAAAAAACTAAAACTATGAAAAACTAAAACTATGGAAAAACTAAAACTATGGAAAAACTAAAACTATGGAAAAACTAAAACTATGGAAAAACTAAAACTATGGAAAAACTAAAACTATGGAAAAACTAAAACTATGAAAAACTAAAACTATGAAAAACTAAAACTATGGAAAAACTAAAACTATGAAAAAACTAAAACTATGAAAAACTAAAACTATGGAAAAACTAAAACTATGGAAAAACTAAAACTATGGAAAAACTAAAACTATGGAAAAACTAAAACTATGAAAAAACTAAAACTATGGAAAAACTAAAACTATGGAAAAACTAAAACTATGGAAAAACTAAAACTATGGAAAAACTAAAACTATGAAAAAAACTAAAACTATAAAAAACTAAAACTATGGAAAAACTAAAACTATGGAAAAACTAAAACTATGAAAAAACTAAAACTATGGAAAAACTAAAACTATGGAAAAACTAAAACTATGGAAAAACTAAAACTATGGAAAAACTAAAACTATGAAAAACTAAAACTATGAAAAAACTAAAACTATGGAAAAACTAAAACTATGGAAAAACTAAAACTATGAAAAACTAAAACTATGAAAAACTAAAACTATGGAAAAACTAAAACTATGGAAAAACTAAAACTATGGAAAAACTAAAACTATGAAAAACTAAAACTATGAAAAACTAAAACTATGGAAAAACTAAAACTATGGAAAAACTAAAACTATGGAAAAACTAAAACTATGAAAAACTAAAACTATGGAAAAACTAAAACTATGAAAAACTAAAACTATGGAAAAACTAAAACTATGGAAAAACTAAAACTATGAAAAACTAAAACTATGAAAAACTAAAACTATGGAAAAACTAAAACTATGAAAAAACTAAAACTATGAAAAACTAAAACTATGGAAAAACTAAAACTATGGAAAAACTAAAACTATGGAAAAACTAAAACTATGGAAAAACTAAAACTATGGAAAAACTAAAACTATGAAAAACTAAAACTATGGAAAAACTAAAACTATAAAAAACTAAAACACTGAAAAAAACTAAAACTATGGAAAAACTAAAACTATGGAAAAACTAAAACTATAAAAAACTAAAACTATGAAAAACTAAAACTATGAAAAACTAAAACTATAAAAAACTAAAACTATAAAAAACTAAAACTATGAAAAAAACTAAAACTATGGAAAAACTAAAACTATGGAAAAACTAAAACTATAAAAAACTAAAACTATGAAAAACTAAAACTATGAAAAACTAAAACGATGGAAAAAACTAAAACTATGGAAAAAACTAAAACTATGAAAAACTAAAACTATGAAAAACTAAAACTATGAAAAACTAAAACTATGAAAAACTAAAACTATGGAAAAACTAAAACTATGAAAAACTAAAACTATGAAAAACTAAAACTATGGAAAAACTAAAACTATGAAAAACTAAAACGATGGAAAAAACTAAAACTATGGAAAAACTAAAACTATGAAAAAACTAAAACTATGAAAAAACTAAAACTATGAAAAAACTAAAACTATGAAAAACTAAAACTATGGAAAAACTAAAACTATGGAAAAACTAAAACTATGGAAAAACTAAAACTATGAAAAAACTAAAACTATGGAAAAACTAAAACTATGAAAAAACTAAAACTATGGAAAAACTAAAACTATGAAAAAACTAAAACTATGAAAAAACTAAAACTATGGAAAAACTAAAACTATGGAAAAACTAAAACTATGGAAAAACTAAAACTATGAAAAAACTAAAACTATGAAAAAACTAAAACTATGAAAAACTAAAACTATGGAAAAACTAAAACTATGAAAAAACTAAAACTATGAAAAAACTAAAACTATGGAAAAACTAAAACTATGGAAAAACTAAAACACTGAAAAAACTAAAACTGAAAAACTAAAACTATGGAAAAAACTAAAACTATGGAAAAACTAAAACTATGAAAAACTAAAAATATGAAAAACTAAAACAATGAAAAACTAAAACTATGGAAAAACTAAAACTATGGAAAAACTAAAACTATGGAAAAATAAAACTATGAAAAACTAAAAATATGAAAAACTAAAACTATGGAAAAATAAAACTATGAAAAACTAAAACTATGAAAAAACTAAAACTATGGAAAAATAAAACTATGAAAAACTAAAAATATGAAAAACTAAAACTATGGAAAAATAAAACTATGAAAAACTAAAACTATGAAAAAACTAAAACTATGGAAAAACTAAAGCAGTGAAAAAACTAAAACTATTGAAAAACTAAAACTATGAAAAAACTAAAACTATGGAAAAACTAAAACTATAAAAAACTAAAACTATGAAAAAACTAAAACTATGGAAAAAACTAAAACTATGGAAAAACTAAAGCAGTGAAAAAACTAAAACTATGGAAAAACTAAAACTATGAAAAAACTAAAACTATGGAAAAACTAAAACTATGGAAAAATAAAACTATGAAAAACTAAAAATATAAAAAACTAAAACTATGGAAAAACTAAAACTATGAAAAAACTAAAACTATGGAAAAACTAAAACTATGGAAAAATAAAACTATGAAAAACTAAAACTATGGAAAAACTAAAACTATGGAAAAACTAAAACTATGGAAAAACTAAAACTATGGAAAAAACTAAAACTATGGAAAAACTAAAAATATGAAAAACTAAAACAATGAAAAACTAAAACTATGGAAAAACTAAAACTATGGAAAAATAAAACTATGAAAAACTAAAAATATGAAAAACTAAAACTATGGAAAAATAAAACTATGAAAAACTAAAACTATGAAAAAACTAAAACTATGGAAAAACTAAAGCAGTGAAAAAACTAAAACTATTGAAAAACTAAAACTATGAAAAAACTAAAACTATGGAAAAACTAAAACTATAAAAAAACTAAAACTATGAAAAAACTAAAACTATGAAAAACTAAAACGATGGAAAAAACTAAAACTATGGAAAAACTAAAACTATGGAAAAAACTAAAACTATGAAAAACTAAAACTATGAAAAACTAAAACGATGGAAAAAACTAAAACTATGGAAAAACTAAAACTATGGAAAAACTAAAACTAAGGAAAAACTAAAACTATGGAAAAACTAAAACTATGAAAAACTAAAACTATGGAAAAAACTAAAACTATGGAAAAACTAAAACACTGAAAAAAACTAAAACTATGGAAAAACTAAAACTATAAAAAACTAAAACTATGAAAAAACTAAAACTATGGAAAAAACTAAAACTATGGAAAAACTAAAGCAGTGAAAAAACTAAAACTATGGAAAAACTAAAACTATGAAAAAACTAAAACTATGGAAAAACTAAAACTATGGAAAAATAAAACTATGAAAAACTAAAAATATAAAAAACTAAAACTATGGAAAAACTAAAACTATGAAAAAACTAAAACTATGGAAAAACTAAAACTATGGAAAAATAAAACTATGAAAAACTAAAACTATGGAAAAACTAAAACTATGGAAAAACTAAAACTATGGAAAAACTAAAACTATGGAAAAAACTAAAACTATGGAAAAACTAAAAATATGAAAAACTAAAACAATGAAAAACTAAAACTATGGAAAAACTAAAACTATGGAAAAATAAAACTATGAAAAACTAAAAATATGAAAAACTAAAACTATGGAAAAATAAAACTATGAAAAACTAAAACTATGAAAAAACTAAAACTATGGAAAAACTAAAGCAGTGAAAAAACTAAAACTATTGAAAAACTAAAACTATGAAAAAACTAAAACTATGGAAAAACTAAAACTATAAAAAAACTAAAACTATGAAAAAACTAAAACTATGAAAAACTAAAACGATGGAAAAAACTAAAACTATGGAAAAACTAAAACTATGGAAAAAACTAAAACTATGAAAAACTAAAACTATGAAAAACTAAAACGATGGAAAAAACTAAAACTATGGAAAAACTAAAACTATGGAAAAACTAAAACTAAGGAAAAACTAAAACTATGGAAAAACTAAAACTATGAAAAACTAAAACTATGGAAAAAACTAAAACTATGGAAAAACTAAAACACTGAAAAAAACTAAAACTATGGAAAAACTAAAACTATAAAAAACTAAAACTATGAAAAACTAAAACTATGAAAAACTAAAACTATAAAAAACTAAAACTATGAAAAACTAAAACTATGAAAAACTAAAACGATGGAAAAAACTAAAACTATGGAAAAACTAAAACTATGAAAAAACTAAAACTATGAAAAAACTAAAACTATGAAAAAACTAAAACTATGAAAAACTAAAACTATGGAAAAACTAAAACTATGGAAAAACTAAAACTATGGAAAAACTAAAACTATGAAAAAACTAAAACTGAAAAACTAAAACTATGGAAAAACTAAAACTATGAAAAAACTAAAACTATGAAAAAAATAAAACTATGGAAAAACTAAAACTATGAAAAAACTAAAACTATGGAAAAACTAAAACTATGAAAAAACTAAAACTATGAAAAAACTAAAACTATGGAAAAACTAAAACTATGGAAAAACTAAAACTATGGAAAAACTAAAACTATGAAAAAACTAAAACTGAAAAACTAAAACTATGGAAAAACTAAAACTATGAAAAAACTAAAACTATGAAAAAACTAAAACTATGGAAAAACTAAAACTATGGAAAAACTAAAACACTGAAAAAACTAAAACTGAAAAACTAAAACTATGGAAAAAACTAAAACTATGGAAAAACTAAAACTATGAAAAACTAAAAATATGAAAAACTAAAACAATGAAAAACTAAAACTATGGAAAAACTAAAACTATGGAAAAATAAAACTATGAAAAACTAAAAATATGAAAAACTAAAACTATGGAAAAATAAAACTATGAAAAACTAAAACTATGAAAAAACTAAAACTATGGAAAAACTAAAACTATGGAAAAACTAAAGCAGTGAAAAAACTAAAACTATTGAAAAACTAAAACTATGAAAAAACTAAAACTATGGAAAAACTAAAACTATAAAAAACTAAAACTATGAAAAAACTAAAACTATGGAAAAAACTAAAACTATGGAAAAACTAAAGCAGTGAAAAAACTAAAACTATGGAAAAACTAAAACTATGAAAAAACTAAAACTATGGAAAAACTAAAACTATGGAAAAATAAAACTATGAAAAACTAAAAATATAAAAAACTAAAACTATGGAAAAACTAAAACTATGAAAAAACTAAAACTATGGAAAAACTAAAACTATGGAAAAATAAAACTATGAAAAACTAAAACTATGGAAAAACTAAAACTATGGAAAAACTAAAACTATGGAAAAACTAAAACTATGGAAAAAACTAAAACTATGGAAAAACTAAAAATATGAAAAACTAAAACAATGAAAAACTAAAACTATGGAAAAACTAAAACTATGGAAAAATAAAACTATGAAAAACTAAAAATATGAAAAACTAAAACTATGGAAAAATAAAACTATGAAAAACTAAAACTATGAAAAAACTAAAACTATGGAAAAACTAAAGCAGTGAAAAAACTAAAACTATTGAAAAACTAAAACTATGAAAAAACTAAAACTATGGAAAAACTAAAACTATAAAAAAACTAAAACTATGAAAAAACTAAAACTATGAAAAACTAAAACGATGGAAAAAACTAAAACTATGGAAAAACTAAAACTATGGAAAAAACTAAAACTATGAAAAACTAAAACTATGAAAAACTAAAACGATGGAAAAAACTAAAACTATGGAAAAACTAAAACTATGGAAAAACTAAAACTAAGGAAAAACTAAAACTATGGAAAAACTAAAACTATGAAAAACTAAAACTATGGAAAAAACTAAAACTATGGAAAAACTAAAACACTGAAAAAAACTAAAACTATGGAAAAACTAAAACTATAAAAAACTAAAACTATGAAAAACTAAAACTATGAAAAACTAAAACTATAAAAAACTAAAACTATGAAAAACTAAAACTATGAAAAACTAAAACGATGGAAAAAACTAAAACTATGGAAAAACTAAAACTATGAAAAAACTAAAACTATGAAAAAACTAAAACTATGAAAAAACTAAAACTATGAAAAACTAAAACTATGGAAAAACTAAAACTATGGAAAAACTAAAACTATGGAAAAACTAAAACTATGAAAAAACTAAAACTGAAAAACTAAAACTATGGAAAAACTAAAACTATGAAAAAACTAAAACTATGAAAAAACTAAAACTATGGAAAAACTAAAACTATGAAAAAACTAAAACTATGGAAAAACTAAAACTATGAAAAAACTAAAACTATGAAAAAACTAAAACTATGGAAAAACTAAAACTATGGAAAAACTAAAACTATGGAAAAACTAAAACTATGAAAAAACTAAAACTGAAAAACTAAAACTATGGAAAAACTAAAACTATGAAAAAACTAAAACTATGAAAAAACTAAAACTATGAAAAAACTAAAACTATGGAAAAACTAAAACTATGGAAAAACTAAAACACTGAAAAAACTAAAACTGAAAAACTAAAACTATGGAAAAAACTAAAACTATGGAAAAACTAAAACTATGAAAAACTAAAAATATGAAAAACTAAAACAATGAAAAACTAAAACTATGGAAAAACTAAAACTATGGAAAAATAAAACTATGAAAAACTAAAAATATGAAAAACTAAAACTATGGAAAAATAAAACTATGAAAAACTAAAACTATGAAAAAACTAAAACTATGGAAAAACTAAAGCAGTGAAAAAACTAAAACTATTGAAAAACTAAAACTATGAAAAAACTAAAACTATGGAAAAACTAAAACTATAAAAAACTAAAACTATGAAAAAACTAAAACTATGGAAAAAACTAAAACTATGGAAAAACTAAAGCAGTGAAAAAACTAAAACTATGGAAAAACTAAAACTATGAAAAAACTAAAACTATGGAAAAACTAAAACTATGGAAAAATAAAACTATGAAAAACTAAAAATATAAAAAACTAAAACTATGGAAAAACTAAAACTATGAAAAAACTAAAACTATGGAAAAACTAAAACTATGGAAAAATAAAACTATGAAAAACTAAAACTATGGAAAAACTAAAACTATGGAAAAACTAAAACTATGGAAAAACTAAAACTATGGAAAAAACTAAAACTATGGAAAAACTAAAAATATGAAAAACTAAAACAATGAAAAACTAAAACTATGGAAAAACTAAAACTATGGAAAAATAAAACTATGAAAAACTAAAAATATGAAAAACTAAAACTATGGAAAAATAAAACTATGAAAAACTAAAACTATGAAAAAACTAAAACTATGGAAAAACTAAAGCAGTGAAAAAACTAAAACTATTGAAAAACTAAAACTATGAAAAAACTAAAACTATGGAAAAACTAAAACTATAAAAAAACTAAAACTATGAAAAAACTAAAACTATGAAAAACTAAAACGATGGAAAAAACTAAAACTATGGAAAAACTAAAACTATGGAAAAAACTAAAACTATGAAAAACTAAAACTATGAAAAACTAAAACGATGGAAAAAACTAAAACTATGGAAAAACTAAAACTATGGAAAAACTAAAACTAAGGAAAAACTAAAACTATGGAAAAACTAAAACTATGAAAAACTAAAACTATGGAAAAAACTAAAACTATGGAAAAACTAAAACACTGAAAAAAACTAAAACTATGGAAAAACTAAAACTATAAAAAACTAAAACTATGAAAAACTAAAACTATGAAAAACTAAAACTATAAAAAACTAAAACTATGAAAAACTAAAACTATGAAAAACTAAAACTATGGAAAAAACTAAAACTATGAAAAACTAAAACTATAAAAAACTAAAACTATAAAAAACTAAAACTATGAAAAACTAAAACTATGAAAAACTAAAACGATGGAAAAAACTAAAACTATGGAAAAACTAAAACTATGAAAAAACTAAAACTATGAAAAAACTAAAACTATGAAAAAACTAAAACTATGAAAAACTAAAACTATGGAAAAACTCAAACTATGGAAAAACTAAAACTATGGAAAAACTAAAACTATGAAAAAACTAAAACTGAAAAACTAAAACTATGGAAAAAACTAAAACTATGGAAAAACTAAAACTATGGAAAAAACTAAAACTATGGAAAAACTAAAAATATGAAAAACTAAAACGATGGAAAAAACTAAAACTATGGAAAAACTAAAACTATGAAAAAACTAAAACTATGAAAAAACTAAAACTATGAAAAAACTAAAACTATGAAAAACTAAAACTATGGAAAAACTCAAACTATGGAAAAACTAAAACTATGGAAAAACTAAAACTATGAAAAAACTAAAACTGAAAAACTAAAACTATGGAAAAAACTAAAACTATGGAAAAACTAAAACTATGGAAAAAACTAAAACTATGGAAAAACTAAAACTATGGAAAAATAAAACTATGAAAAACTAAAACAATGGAAAAACTAAAACTATGGAAAAACTAAAACTATGGAAAAACTAAAACTATGGAAAAATAAAACTATGAAAAACTAAAAATATAAAAAACTAAAACTATGGAAAAACTAAAACTATGAAAAAACTAAAACTATGGAAAAACTAAAACTATGGAAAAATAAAACTATGAAAAACTAAAACTATGGAAAAATAAAACTATGAAAAACTAAAACTATGAAAAAACTAAAACTATGGAAAAACTAAAGCAGTGAAAAAACTAAAACTATTGAAAAACTAAAACTATGAAAAAACTAAAACTATGGAAAAACTAAAACTATAAAAAACTAAAACTATGAAAAAACTAAAACTATGGAAAAAACTAAAACTATGGAAAAACTAAAGCAGTGAAAAAACTAAAACTATGGAAAAACTAAAACTATGAAAAAACTAAAACTATGGAAAAACTAAAACTATGGAAAAATAAAACTATGAAAAACTAAAAATATAAAAAACTAAAACTATGGAAAAACTAAAACTATGAAAAAACTAAAACTATGGAAAAACTAAAACTATGGAAAAATAAAACTATGAAAAACTAAAACTATGGAAAAACTAAAACTATGGAAAAACTAAAACTATGGAAAAACTAAAACTATGGAAAAAACTAAAACTATGGAAAAACTAAAAATATGAAAAACTAAAACAATGAAAAACTAAAACTATGGAAAAACTAAAACTATGGAAAAATAAAACTATGAAAAACTAAAAATATGAAAAACTAAAACTATGGAAAAATAAAACTATGAAAAACTAAAACTATGAAAAAACTAAAACTATGGAAAAACTAAAGCAGTGAAAAAACTAAAACTATTGAAAAACTAAAACTATGAAAAAACTAAAACTATGGAAAAACTAAAACTATAAAAAAACTAAAACTATGAAAAAACTAAAACTATGAAAAACTAAAACGATGGAAAAAACTAAAACTATGGAAAAACTAAAACTATGGAAAAAACTAAAACTATGAAAAACTAAAACTATGAAAAACTAAAACGATGGAAAAAACTAAAACTATGGAAAAACTAAAACTATGGAAAAACTAAAACTAAGGAAAAACTAAAACTATGGAAAAACTAAAACTATGAAAAACTAAAACTATGGAAAAAACTAAAACTATGGAAAAACTAAAACACTGAAAAAAACTAAAACTATGGAAAAACTAAAACTATAAAAAACTAAAACTATGAAAAACTAAAACTATGAAAAACTAAAACTATAAAAAACTAAAACTATGAAAAACTAAAACTATG
>CM035804.1:50166374-50183874 GCA_020466265.1 Siphamia tubifer
TTATTTTGAAGGCGTGGAGCAAATGAACAGACTGCATCCCAATCAATGACTTATATTATTCATACGAACTTATTAATGTATTCAGACCAAACAGGATGTTGCAAACTTACAACATCTGGAATTTGTGTAAATTGCAGACTTTTGTTTACCCCATCTGAATGAGGTACGAGGGTAACTGCGAATTACCCGTGGTCCACAGATAATACTGATACATTTTTCAGCGGGTAAGTGCTGTTCCAACTCCAACAGCAGATCGATTCTGCTGCTGCACTAACTGGAAATGGCGCCAGAAACAAAATACATCTTTTTCCCTTACCAAAATACATGCTATTGTAAAATGTATTTTTCGATACAACTTTCAATCCAAACCCTTACTAACGTTTGAACAGAGTCAGCATAAGAACTGACATCTGGAGGTTGTAGGGGTCGCTTGGCTCCCTCCGTCCGCCATATTTTTATCGTCTGAATTCACAGAGTTCGTGGGCAGTTTCTCACGTCACTTCCATTACATAGGTAATATGTAAACAATATGGCAGTTGTTGAGTACAAAAAGTGTACAGTAACTCCACGGCTTTTGAGGGTGTCTTCCAGGTACTTGCGTACACTTAACTTCCCCACGATTAGGAATGGGACGCCCTTCGTACCCAAAGACATTGTGGAAAGGGCGGTAAGCACAGATTTTGGAACATGTGTTGATACTCAATGTTTTCAGAACTCCAGTTCTAGAATGTCCCGTTCACTTCAATATGTCGATTTTGATTTCATCAGGAATGTTTTCATTGTGTTTTTGTATTTGCTGTGTCCTGTTAACTGGAGTCAGTGCTGCTACTGTTTGTCATTAGATACAGACATGATGATAGAGTCCATGCTTTGAATTCCTCAGATACAGAAATGTGGTGTTGGAAGCAGAACAGAACAGAAGGCCTGAAGCAGAGCAGACAGACACTAGAGCTGCATAGTATACTGTTATGGTACGGCCGCACCGAACGCTAATTTTGACAGTCAAGCATCAAGATTCACCCCGGGCAGGACGTGGGGCGTGTTGGGCGCATTGCTGTGGTGCATTGGAGCGGCACGTCTTGCCACAAATATTAATAATATTGAACTTTTCAAGCAAATGTGTGTGACGCCGGGGCCACAAAAGTCAATCAGCGTTGAGATGCTGCCAAAGTCATGACGTATGACGCTGGGACCGACCCAGAAGGCGCCAGAAAGAAAAAATGAGCCTGAAATATCGTTGAAAGCAGACATCATCCAGACTATAGTTCCTGGAGGAGGTGGTGGAATTCCTGGTGCTGCAGCAGCTTCTGAAGGATCAGGTCAATCCAAAAGTGACGGTGTCTGGTTCTCCCACGTATCTGGGACGTCCAGAGCAGGAACAGAGAAACAGTCCAACTGATCTGAGCCATAGTTGACGACAGACTGAACTGGCGGGACAGATTTTGTTTATCTGTTTATCCAGCGTCCAAACTCAGGTGTTTACGTGGTGTGTCACATGCGTACACGCGAAAAGTCACGTTTGGTGTAGCCATAACATTAGAGCATCAACCTCAGGTGGAGGAGTTCAAGTGACTCAGGATCTTATTTACAAGTGATGGAAGGATAGAGCGTGAGGTCGACAGGTGGACTGGGGCGACATCCGCAGTAATGCAGGTGTTAAACCGATCTGTTGTGGTGAAGGAGGAGCTAAGCCAGAAAGTGAATCTGTTGATTTACCGGTCGATCTCCTTTCCAACCCTCACCTATGGTCATGGCGTTTCGGTCAAGATCGAAAGAATGAGCCCTTTGCAGTAGAGCTGGGATCATGTGGTTTTCTGCCCATTCAATTCTTTTACGATTTTTTAGGTGCCGATTTGAGTTACATTGTGATTCTTCAATATTCCTGATTTTTTGTGTTTTATTTTTTTAACAGCAGACCAGGTGGAAAAGCTGAATGATGATCCTACAGATCATACCAGGAACCATATTTCCCCCCAAAAAATGCAGATCATATGCGACTCAGTTCAGATTTATTCAGCAGTAATATATTTGAACCAGACTTTGGGAAGTAAACTGCTACATTTATCTGTACACAACACAAATAGTTTTCTTAAAGTTGGAATTGGAATGTTTGACACTTTAGTTAAAAACTGAAACACCAGTTCTTCAGACAGAAACGTAACAGCTGTTAGCTCAGTTAGCTTCTCAGCTAACGTGAGGCTAACATGTCAACATTAGCTGTTCTGCTCCAGTGTCAGTAAAGCAGGACAATACGACCAACCTGTTTATTCACCTCCACCACCAGGATGAAGGAACAGGAACAAACAAACCCCCGAAAATGCTCGTCCAAAAAACCACACTTCTATAACAGACACTACGACACCCCCACCTCACTCTACCCCAAAGTTAAAAACAGCACCACCTATAATTGTAACCTCTATTCTCATGATACAGAAACCATGGGATGTCTATTTATACACACGCACCTGCACTGCTTTATGTTCAAGACATAAATAAATAAATAAACAGGGGGGAAAGATGCAACTTGACAGAGATTTAAATAAAGAAAATACAACGCAGACAAAAAAAAACAGCTGAGTCTGCTGTCACTGAACAACAGGACCCAGTTTCCTGAACGCATTGTCCCACACACATCGTCTCACACATCGTCTCACACATCGTCTCACACATCGTCCCACACACATCATCCCACACACATCGTCTCACACACATCGTCTCACACATCGTCCCACACACATCGTCCCACACACATCGTCTCACACATCGTCCCACACACATCGTCCCACACACATCGTCTCACACATCGTCCCACACACATCGTCCCACACACATCGTCCCACACACATCGTCTCACACACATCGTCTCACACATCGTCCCACACACATCGTCCCACACACATCGTCTCACACATCGTCTCACACATCGTCTCACACATCGTCCCACACACATCATCCCACACACATCGTCTCACACACATCGTCTCACACATCGTCCCACACACATCGTCTCACACATCGTCTCACACATCGTCTCACACATCGTCTCACACATCGTCTCACACATCGTCTCACACATCGTCCCACACACATCATCCCACACACATCGTCTCACACACATCGTCTCACACATCGTCCCACACACATCGTCCCACACATCGTCCCACACACATCGTCCCACACGCATCGTCTCACACATCGTCCCACACACATCGTCCCACACACATCGTCCCACACACATCGTCTCACACACATCGTCTCACACATCGTCCCACACACATCGTCCCACACACATCGTCTCACACATCGTCTCACACATCGTCCCACACACATCGTCCCTCACACATCGTCCCACACACATCGTCCCACACACATCGTCCCACACAAATCGTCCCACACACATCGTCCCACACACATCGTCTCACACACATCGTCCCACACACATCGTCCCACACACATCGTCCCACACACATCGTCCCACACAGCAGATCAACAAAACACTGTGCAAGTGTCTGCATTTTATTATCCTCATCTGTTTAGTTTATGGGTTTTCTAACATCTCAGAGAATCGACTTTCACTATATTCATGTATTTAAGATTGTAAGGGTCAAGGGTCAAGGTTACTTTATTTAAACCCGTGTTTTGCAGAAAGAATGGTTTAATTTGGCATCAAAACAATAAACACTTATGAAGTCCAAACAGTGTCCAGTGTCCCAGTCACATTAAAACATCAATAACAAAAGCATGTGGAGGTCACAGACCCACCCCCCCATTTATGTGAAACTGAGTGGAAACTTAAAGGGTTAATCAGTCGTACTTTTCTAACGGTGTCTGCAGACGCTTCATTCCTTTAAACAATCTCATTCCAGAGCAGAACCTCCTATCTGCTTCCACATCTCACAAAAACAGGAACCCCCCCCCCCTCCTCCTCCTCCTCCTCCTCCCCCTCCCCCTCCTCCTCCTAGTAACAGGCAGAATGTTACATCACATATTTATTCAGGTTTTTGTAAAACATGGAGGCTCATGTTATAACTTCTACTAGGCTTATGGCCACGCCCCCAAAGGGGAGGCAAAGGGTATTGTTTATGGTTCACTATGTTTGTTTGTTTGTTTACACTTTAGCAGCAAAACTATTGGTTGACATCAGACCAAACTGATGGATTACCAGTGACCCAGAACAGATGTGGTGACATTCTGGGAAAAGTGGGTCAAACTACTAATGATCCCGTTTCCCAAAGAGGAGCTGAGCAGATTGTTACTGGTTATTTTGTTTGTTTAGGCAAAAACTTCTGGCCCAATTCCCATGACATTCCCAGGATAGACAGGAAGTGGTCCCGAAGAGATCCTGTTAAATGTTGGTGAATGGACAGAACTCGTATAGTGTCTTTTTTGTCCCTTCGTGTTGCTTTACACTTCCACAGACTATTTACCTCGTAATTTTGACTTTTTATCTAATAATTTTGATTTCATTCTCATGATTTTGACTTCACTTGATGCGCCTTATAGTCCAGTGTGCCTTGTAGTCCAGTGTGCCTTATAGTCCTGTGTGCCTTATAGTCCTGTGTGCCTTGTAGTCCTGTGTGCCTTATAGTCCAGTGTGCCTTGTAGTCCAGTGTGCCTTATAGTCCTGTGTGCCTTATAGTCCTGTGTGCCTTGTAGTCCTGTGTGCCTTATAGTCCTGTGTGCCTTGTAGTCCTGTGTGCCTTATAGTCCTGTGTGCCTTGTAGTCCAGTGTGCCTTGTAGTCCAGTGTGCCTTATAGTCCAGAAAATGCGGTACTTTCACATCATTGAATGTAAAAACGTAGATTCATTTAGATTCATTTTCATTCATTTTCATTCCATTCTTAATAAGAAAAGTCTCTAAAACAAATGACCTCTTCCACCAAAAAAAGTCCCAGAGCAGGAACTAAAGTAACCAAACAAATGAGCATTTATTTTTTATTTTATATGTCAGGAGTGACCAATGCACATGCTAGTCTTATCAGCAGTTGTGCATTAGCCTTCAGCTCCACCATGTTTTACTTGTATTCACCAGTTTTGCTGCAGAATTGGACGTGGTCAGTGTTTCAGTTTCCTCTTAAAGCACTTATCAACAACAACAACAGAACGCAGAGAGCAGCAGAGGAACACATACTGCACCTAAACACACAACACACTCTGCTTCAAACTGTTTTAGCATCATTTTACACAGAATTACACATTCAGTTTTCGGCCCTTTTCATGACATTGAATCCCAAATAACACTGGTCTATACTTTTTTAGAAAGAACGGTGACCCTCAATTTACTAAATTCATTTGTTCCATAAGTGGTTTCATACAGGGTTCTTACCCCCCCCCCCCCCCAACACACACCATCACTTCACATATCTGCCACAACATGTCAAGTACCCCTATCAACCACGCCATGTTCACGCCTCCCATCACGTCCCTGTCCATAAACCAGGTCAGAGAGGCCCCTGGAGGATTGTGGGTGATGTTGGTAATGTGGCCTGGATTCTGATGTGCAGTAGAGACACCACGAGGACAAAACCACATTCCACATCTGGATGTGATCAGCGCTAACCTCTGCACCAGCGTCCCATGGGACAGACGGACCAAACACTGAGCTGGACAGTATGTGTCCCCCACAGACAGTATGTGTCCACTACAGACAGTATGTGTCCACTACAGACAGTATGTGTCCCCCACAGACAGTATGTGTCCCCCACAGACAGTATGTGTCCCCCACAGACAGTATGTGTCCACTACAGACAGTATGTGTCCCCCACAGACAGTATGTGTCCACTACAGACAGTATGTGTCCCCCACAGACAGTATGTGTCCACTACAGACAGTATGTGTCCCCCACAGACAGTATGTGTCCACGACAGACAGTATGTGTCCACTACAGACAGTATGTGTCCCCCACAGACAGTATGTGTCCCCCACAGACAGTATGTGTCCACTACAGACAGTATGTGTCCCCCACAGACAGTATGTGTCCACTACAGACAGTATGTGTCCCCCACAGACAGTATGTGTCCACTACAGACAGTATGTGTCCACTACAGACAGTATGTGTCCCCCACAGACAGTATGTGTCCACTACAGACAGTATGTGTCCACTACAGACATAAGGAAGAACACAACAATAATTATCAGAAAAACCAAATGTCCCAACAGCCAAAGTCAAAATAATGAGACCAGTTAAATATATCATCTCTGTGACATGAACTAAACAAAAGGATGTGGTTTTGAGTTTATATTTGTTTCCTTTTCTTCTCAGTAAAAAAGTCAAACAAGTCCTTCCGGTTAAATTAAATTGTCAGTTTGTATTGAAAAGTTTGCTCATTTTTATGAATCGAGATTCTAATCGGATCATTTTATGAGTGACAGATTCACGCCCCTAGTGAATAGTAGTGACTGAAACCACAAGCATTAGATGACGTCTGCACCGGCCGCTCGCAATATTTAATTTAGGTTATTGAACATGTGCGTAGTGTCGGGTGAGACCACGTTTATTATACACATATTTAAATTTAAATCTATATCCACAGCTGGGTTAGACTAATATATATATATATATATATATATATATATATATATATATATATATATATATATATATATATATATATATATATATATATATATATATATATATAATGTTTAAAACAGGGATGGTGTGAGTGTTGAATTTCCAGTGTAGTTCGTCCATCTCTGTCAGGTCACTGTTATGTAACCTCTAACATCCATTAGAACACACTCTGTCTGAGCATGTGTCACACACACACACACACACACACACACACACACACACACACACACACGTTACTTCGACAGATGCAGTGAGGATGATGATTATGGAAAATCCCAGCATGCATCAGCCCTGCAGGAAGTGTCCACTAACTGTAGCTGAAATAATTAAATAAAATGAATAATTAAATGTTTTATTAAATACATAAAACTTAATTAATGAATACATTAATTAAATAAAATAGTAAGAATAAATGCATACATAAAAAAATTACAATAAAAATAAGTTAATAAAAATAAATAAAAAAGACAAATAACAAAATACACAAATAAATAAAAGTAAAAGTAACTAAAATATAAATGTAATGAAATAATAAATAAATAAATAAAAGATAATTGACGCTCAAACAATATATTGCGCAGCTCTAATTTAAACCCTTACTCCGATTGTTCACATGTTTAAGTTTTTTTCTTAAAATAAATGAATGAATAAATAAATACAAGACAATTAAATAAATAAACAAATAAATATTAAAATAAAAAATAATTTAAAAAAGAAACAAATAAATAAAGATCTATAAAGTTCAACTAAATTAAAACAAGTAAATGACAAATAAACAGATAAATATTTAAAAAATAAATACATAAAAATAAGTTTAAAAAACAAACAAACAAAGAAATATAATATAATAAATAAATAAAAAGTAAAAATAATTGCAGGATGTACGATGTTGATGCTCAAACACTATATATTGTGCAGAACTAGTGACAATATCTTATTCATTTCTTATTTATTCATTCCAATTATCAAGATTGTAATGAATAAATAAATTACATTCAAATGAGATGACTTGACATTAACAGAGTAAATTCAGATAATATGGAATTGTTGTATATTTAATCACTCTGCTTCCGTACTGTCTCATACAAATCTGTCTTAGTGTTGTTTTGTCTCGACATAAACTTCAGGGGAATTTACAGACGCCCACCGTTACAGGAATCTGTTCACATGCACTGACAGAAAAATGACCTGTTTAAGGAGGCAGCTGTTCCCCACATTTCAGAAAAAAAAACACTGAATAAACAGGACATGATCAGATGCTTATTCTGTTTTCATCAATGTCTCACTTGTAACACAAACATGTGACACATGGCCGTTCATTTACAACCTTCTGACCAAACAATCTGTTCTGGACTCTTCATTACAGAAGAAAAGAGGACCAGAAATTAACTAAATAATCAAGAAATATACCCAAATATTCAGAAAAATTAACAATTACCAATATATTCAATAAAATTAACAAAAGTTAAGAAAATATTCAGAAAAGTGAACAAAAATTTTCAATAAAATGTCAACTGTCACAGAACAAAAACTCACACCTCATAATTGTTTGGAACTACTTTCTCTCAATAGCAATCAATGCACTAGCTTTGTCACTGATAACAGCTGTGCACCTGCACATAACAGCCACTAACACTGCTAACAGCTAACACTGCCCAACATCTGATGAAAGTAGTTTGATAAGACGCACAGCTGTTAGCAGTGACAACGCTAGCGCATTGATCACTATTGAGAGAAAGTAGCTCCAAACAACTACGGGGTGTGAGTTTTTGTTCAGTGACAGTTTTGTTATGTAAATAAATCACTCATTCCAACACATACTGTTTTAAGAAGAAACAGGTTTTATTTTGTTGACCCTAGGAAACCTGCCGGGACTACTTTGGCTTTGACCAAAACTGGACCAGAACTGGGCTCACAGGACACTGTGGGGGGTAACTCACTGTGGGTGCACCAGAGTAAAGGGGCGGAGTCAGAAGAAAGGGGCGGAGTCAGGTGGGTGCACCAGAGGAAAGACACTGATGACAAACACATTCATCTGAAAAATACTGAACTGTTCCTTTAAGGTTAAAGTAGATAAATTATTACATTAGTAGAAAAAACTGTGGTTACTGCATATTTTTTTGTTTTATATTCAGTAAAAAAGTAACTTTGCTCAGTGGGGACATGCTCATTTGGCTGAACTCTACGCCTCAGAATATTTATTATTTATTTATATAACCAACCACGTACACCCACAGTGGCACCAAAACTGAGCCCAACTGTTCCAGTCGACCGCCTTCTCTGGTCCTACCGTCCTGGATTAATCATTCCTGATCAAACCTGCAGAATAAACTACTTTTCTCTGACCTCGACCTCCCGCTAACTGTGACAGGAACATGCTGATTCAGACGTCCACGCTCCACAAACCCAAAGAGAATCCAACTAATTCAAGCTGCCATTCGCTCACATAAACCACCTGGAGCTTCACAAAAACCTCGGCCTCCTGGGGGGCTTCAGAAATATTACAAATTAGAAAGAGAAGGAGTCTTGGCAGAGGTTTATCCCCTCCCCCGTGGTTCTCAACTTCTGCAAGAACAATCACTTTTTATCTCTGAATTGAAAAATTTTAAAATATAAAAAACACCCCACCCAGGACTTTTAAAGTCACATCTAAGTTATTGTCAGTAACTGAACTACAGACCCAACTGGAGTTTCTGACAAATCTCAGTTTACATATGCAGTGAAAAAATCTAATCATTATTGTTCCACTCCCGGACACTAGATGGCACTACATGCCCTTTAGCGTTAGCATTCTTCTGGTTAGCGCCATGTAAGAAGAACAATCTGTAAACATAGCCTCAGTCAGATTTGAAGCAGATGTAGTAGGAGGACAACACGACCCAGAGAAGATACCGACCACAACCGTGAAGATACGGACCACAACCGCGAAGATACCGACCACAACCGTGAAGATACCGACCACAACCGTGAAGATACCAACCACAACCGTGAAGATATGGACCACAACCGCGAAGATACGGACCACAACCGCGAAGATACCGACCACAAATGTGAAGATACCGACCACAACCGTGAAGATACCGACCACAACCGTGAAGATCTGGACCACAACTGCGAAGATCCGGAGAACAACTGCGAAGATCCGGACCACAACCGCGAAGATACCGACCACAACCGTGAAGATACCGACCACAATCGTGAAGATACCGACCACAATCGTGAAGATACCGACCACAACCGTGAAGATATCAACCACGGCCGTGAAGATACCGACCACAACCGTGAAGATACCGACCACAACCGTGAAGATACCGACCACAACCGTGAAGATACCGACCACAACCGTGAAGATATCGACCACAACTGTGAAGATACCGACCACAACCGCGAAGATACTGACCACAACCGCAAAGATACCGACCACAACTGTGAAGATACCGACCATAACCGTGAAGATACGGACCACAACCGCGAAGATACGGACCACAACCACGAAGATACGGACCACAACCTCAAAGATACCAACCACAACTGTGAAGATACCGACCACAACCGTGAAGATACCGACCACAACCGTGAAGATCTGGACCACAACTGCGAAGATCCGGAGCACAACCGTGAAGATACGGACCCAAAGCCCCATTAACTAAAGTGGAATACTTCCGTTTCCATGGAAAGCTTTATTCAGCAATTAAAATCCCCATGTAAACATGACGGAAATGGCTTTAATTCTAATTGCATCAACTGTAAACACACCCTACAGTATATTCCAACAGTCATGACAATTACCATCATCATAATCATCTTTATTATTATTAGTTTAATTTTTGTTTGCATTGAAGTGACTTCTTGTCTTATTTTTCATCTTCACCTCAGCAGCTCATTGACTTTTTCTCCTCTGTACATTTTAGTGCCATATTTTACTGCCCCCGTTCTTTCTGGCTTTTATCACCATGTAAATAAACATCATCTTACACACAACACACCTTCACCATCAAGGTGGAATACATCGCAGGGCTTTACTCAGAAAAGGTGGAGCTGGTAGCCTAACCCTAACCCTAACCCTAACCCAAACCCTGACCCTAACCCTAACCCTGACCCTGACCCTAACCCTGACCCAAACCCAAAACCACAACAAAATAAATACTGATGAACTGTTGAGTCTAAGACCCTAACCCTAAACTAAAAACCACTGTCACTCATGTCAAATGTTAAAGTGATGTTCGCTGCCAAATGGTCCAATGAACCTCAACCTGATGATTCATCAACGAGTGGATCAACAGAAAAAGCATCATGTTGGGATTACATCTAAATCTGATTTTCTAAACCACTTATTCCAGAAGAGCAGGAAAAAGAAAACACTAGACTGTGGCAGGACGGAGTTCAAATTAAAAAATAGGTTTGAAATTTAGACTGAAATAACTAGTATTCACAGAATGTTTAACCCCGCCCCTATTTTGTTCCAATCTCCTGTTTCTATGACAACCTGTTCTTGAATTAGAGCCAATAATGTGATTTTGACCTTTTACAATATTGATAATTAGGTTATATGTATATATGTGTCAGTGTGTGTAATATTATGATAATATATCCAGTGTTAAGTTATTTGATTTATTTCAACATTAAAAAATGGAAAATAAAAATAAAGCATACAGTAAAAAAACAACACAAACATGTTCAAAAGGAGTGAGTGGAAGTGAACACACACTTTCAAAATAAAATATCCTATAAATACATATAAAACAAATGTGTGGAAAAGAAATGAAAAACACAAATAAACCAAAATGAAAAAGACCCGAGACGAATAAGACAATATGGAGCCAAAATGAAAAAGGTCCCTAACCCTGACCTCTGACCTCTAACCTGTGTTCATCAGGTCCTAACACTGACCTCTGACCTCTAACCTGTGTTCATCAGGTCCTAACCCTGACCCCTGACGTCTAACCTGTGTTCATCAGGTCCTAACACTGACCTCTGACCTCTAACCTGTGTTCATCAGGTCCTAACCCTGACCCCTGACGTCTAACCTGTGTTCATCAGGTCCTAACACTGACCCCTGACCTCTAACCTGTGTTCATCAGGTCCTCACAGCTGTCATGTCTGTTATCAATAAAAGATAGTCATTCAATAGACGATCAATAAATCAATCCCAGTGTGTGTGTTGAATGGTATAGGAAGCCCCCAAAGCTCTTCTGGGGTAACATCCGACTGAACTAAAGTAGGGTTAGGGTTATATAGCCCTGACCTTTGACCCCTAACCAGGTAAAGACATATTACTGTGGTTAAAGATATTAATGAAACCAAGAAAAAATGATATTGGATCAATGACTTTCATTGATCTGGATTAAAACTGAACTCAGTGAATCAATGAGATATTAAATCTGTTCAACTGAGGGAAGAGTATTGATTATAGATTATAGTAGTGATTATAGATTATAGTAGTGATTATAGATTATAGTGCAGTAGTTAGCATGGTGGCGCTGCGGTTAGCACTCGTGCCTCACAGACAGAAGGTTGTTGGTTCTATTCCCACACCAGACCTTTCTGTGTGGAGTTTACATGTTCTCCTCGTGTCCGCGTGGGTTTTCTCCAGGTACTCTGGCTCCTCCCACCATCTAAACACATGCACTGATAGGTTAACTGGTTAACTAGTTAACTGGTTAATCTAAATCACCCATAGGTGTGAATGTGACACTGATTGTTTGTTTATAAATGTTCAGTCTGTGATGAACTGGAGACTCATACAGGGTGACCTTTGACCCCGCCTTCACCCATTGTAGCTGGATTAGTCCCCTGTGACCCTAGTGAGGATAAAGTGGGTTCAGATGACAAGTGAGTGAGTGAGTGAGTGAGTGAGTGAGTGAGTGAGTGAGTGAGTGAGTGAGTGAGTGAGTGAGTGAGTGAGTGAGTGAGTGAGTGAGTGAGTGAGTGAGTGAATTGTGGACGACGACGGACACTAACAATGGACAAAGAGAGAGAGAGAGAGAGAGAGATTACTATATTAAAATGATGACATTTATTTCATCATTTGAACTTTTTATCTTATAATTCTGATATTTTTTTCCCTCAGAATTTTGACTTTTTTGTCACGATTTAGATTTTTTTGATCTCGTAATTATGTTTTTGCTTTGTTTATTTATTTGATATATTTATAACTTTTTAATTTTTCCTAAATGTTCTGTCCATTCTCAAACTCGGTACCATGACCCAATCAAACATCATCTACACACTAACTCACTTTTAAAGGCTTTATTGTTAAAAATGTTCTGCTTTTTCCTGCTTAAATAAATATTAGTTTATCCACAGAAAAAAAATTAATAAATATATTTTTACTTTTTACTTTATTACAGTTCAGTAGTTGAACCAGTACTTCTACTTTTACCAGAGTATTTTTTCCACACGAGTAGTTGTACTTGTACTGCAGTACAGAATGTGTGTACTTCTACCACCTCTGTCCTCTGAACAACAACATGTTTTTCTAAAAATACCTGTGAGTGTTTGTTTCCATCATAAAACTGTTCAATAATCCCTGGAATTGGGACAACAGTAATCCCCACTCATCTACGTCACATCCCAGTCATTAGGAAAACAAACAACATGCCGTGGACACCCAGCAGGACAAGCTGTGGACACCCAGCAGGACATGCCGTGGACACCCAGCAGGACATGCCGTGGACACCCAGCAGGACATGCCGTGGACACCCAGCAGGACAGGCCGTGGACACCCAGCAGGACATGCCGTGGACACCCAGCAGGACAGGCCGTGGACACCCAGCAGGACATGCCGTGGACACCCAGCAGGACAGGCCGTGGACACCCAGCAGGACATGCCGTGGACACCCAGCAGGACAAGCCGTGGACACCCAGCAGGACATGCCGTGGACACCCAGCAGGACATGCCGTGGACACCCAGCAGGACATGCCGTGGACACCCAGCAGGACATGCCGTGGACACCCAGCAGGACAAGCCGTGAGCTGGCCTTTCTTGAACAAGGATCTCAAACATAAGGCCCGGGGGCCAAATCTGGCCCACCAAAGATTCCAATTTGGACCGTAAAATGAATTACAGTGAAAATATTAACAATTACTGGTGGAAAAATCATTTAAATCCAGGTTTCAAATACAGAACAATTAGACCTCAATCATGTCAGACCAGCAAAATATCATCATAATAACTTAGAAATAATTACAATGGCAGATGTTATCTTTGTTTAATTATAAAAACTGTGAAATTATGAATGTGAGACCCCTGTTCTAGAAGTTTTTAGGACGTGGTGTGCGTTGGACGGAGGAACACGGCTCTCAAACTCATTTTCTTTCAGGGGGCCACATTCAATTTCATCTCCAATGGGTCAGAGCAGTAAAATAAAAGCCTAATAACCTAATAAACAACATCAATTCCAAATGTTTGTCTGTTTTACTGCAAAAAAATTTGGTAAATGATTAAAATACTTACTTTCATAAACTATCCAAAACAAAAAAAGATGTGAATAACCTTAAAAAAATGATATTTCTTCAGAAAAATAAGTGAAATTTGACCAATATTATGATTGGACTCATCATCTGTTTATGTGCATCAACACTGAAACACTGAGTAACAGAAGCAGAACATGGTTAAAAGTGCAGATCATTTTATAAAAAGGTTAAAGAAGTTAGAGTTTGGAGATCAAAGTTAGTTTTGGCGTGTGATGAGCTGGTGTTTCTAGAAGTTTTTAGGACAGTGTGTGTTTTGGTCAGAGTGTGTGATGGAGGAGGGTGTGTCTGCAGGGCCTGATGCAGCACATCTGACAGCTGGGCTCATGTCTCTGAGCAAAAGTCAGAGGACAGGAAGCCCAGGACTGGACCACATTCACACCCTGATGAGTTCAATGTGCATGGGAAAACACAACACACACACACACACACACACACACACACACACACACATGAACCTACTCGTTTTTCACGCATCTGCTGTCATGGTAGACCTTGTCCAGGGGGATCACAGCCTGTCCCAGGAACACATCCAGCCCGATAAGCGCGCGGTGCATGACGGTAAGGACCAGCTCGTTACTCCCGGTCGGGTAGGAGCCCCGGTCCCGGTTCTCCAGGACACCGGGCTGCACCTCAAACGAGCACTCCTCCCTCCACTCGGGGTCGGTGGTCTTCTCGGCCACACAGGTGGAGTATTTCTCCTTCCCCAGCTGGATGATGGTGTACACGTCGCTGGTTCCGTGCTTGCCCTTGCCCCGCAGTCCTCTGCCTCTCAGTACCGTCACCTGCACGTGCGTCGGTAACCATTTCTGGTCCTCGTCTGGGTTTAGGGAGGACATGTCCGGCTCCAGACAAGACAGACCGACCTGAGGGGCTGTCGGTGTCCGCCTCTGCCTCTCCTTCTGCCGCTGTGGACCTTCACATCAGAGCCGGGGTTTGCGCATTCTGGCCCAGTTCGGTCCCGGTTGTTGGGTGCGTTTTTGTTCCGCAGCAGCAGCTCCTTTCTTTCTTGCTCGGCTCGGCTCGGCTCGGCTCGTCCTGCCTTGTCTCCCTTCCTGCCGTACGTCCGGGCCTCTCTGCGGGCAGCGACGTCACGCCTGTACCCTCCTCCTGCAGGACGAGGAAGTTGAAACACCGACACACGAGCACATGCTGGAGGAGGAGGAGAGAGGAGAGGGAAGGAGGAGAGAGAGGAGGGGAGAGAGGAGAGAGAAGGAGGAGAGAGAGGAGAGGGAAGGAGGAGAGAGAGGAGAGGGAAGGAGGAGAGAGAGGAGGGGAGAGAGGAGAGAGAAGGAGGACAGAAAGGAGAGAGAAGGAGAGAGGAGGAGAGAGAGGAGGACAGAGAGGAGGAGAGAAGGAGGAGAGAGAAGGAGAGAGAAGGAGGAGAGAGAGGAGGACAGAGAGGAGGAGAGAAGGAGGAGAGAGAGGAGAGAGAAGGAGGACAGAAAGGAGAGAGAAGGAGGAGAGAAAGGAGAGAGAAGGAGGAGAGAGAAGGAGGAGAGAGAAGGAGGAGAGAGAAGGAGAGAGAAGGAGGAGAGAGAGGAGAGGGAAGGAGGACAGAAAGGAGAGAGAAGGAGGAGAGAAAGGAGAGAGAAGGAGGAGAGAGAAGGAGAGAGAAGGAGGAGAGAGAAGGAGAGAGAAGGAGGAGAGAGAGGAGAGGGAAGGAGGACAGAAAGGAGAGAGAAGGAGGAGAGAAAGGAGAGAGAAGGAGGAGAGAGAAGGAGAGAGAAGGAGGAGAGAGAAGGAGAGAGAAGGAGGAGAGAAAGGAGAGAGAAGGAGGAGAGAGAAGGAGAGAGAAGGAGGAGAGAAAGGAGAGAGAAGGAGGAGAGAGAAGGAGAGAGAAGGAGGAGAGAGAAGGAGAGAGAAGGAGGAGAGAAAGGAGAGAGAAGGAGAGAGAAGGAGGAGAGAGAGGAGAGGGAAGGAGGACAGAGAGGAGAGAGAAGGAGGACAGAAAGGAGAGAGAAGGAGGAGAGAAAGGAGAGAGAAGGAGGAGAGAGAAGGAGAGAGAAGGAGGAGAGAGAAGGAGAGAGAAGGAGGAGAGAGAGGAGAGGGAAGGAGGACAGAAAGGAGAGAGAAGGAGGAGAGAAAGGAGAGAGAAGGAGGAGAGAGAAGGAGAGAGAAGGAGGAGAGAGAAGGAGAGAGAAGGAGGAGAGAGAAGGAGAGAGAAGGAGGAGAGAGAAGGAGGAGAGAGAAGGAGAGAGAAGGAGAGAGAAGGAGAGAGAAGGAGAGAGAAGGAGAGAGAAGGAGGAGAGAAGGAGGAGAGAGAAGGAGAGAGAAGGAGGAGAGAGAAGGAGGAGAGAGAAGGAGGAGAGAAGGAGGAGAGAGAAGGAGGAGAGAAAGGAGAGAGAGGAGAGGGAAGGAGGAGAGAGAAGGAGGAGAGAGAAGGAGAGAGAAGGAGGAGAGAGAAGGAGAGAGAGGAGAGGGAAGGAGGAGCAGAGGAGTGAGGATGACACCAGAGTTACTGTAATGAGTTCACACTAATGAACAGCTTCCATTTGTTGAAATAATTTGGTCCATTTAAAGAATATTAGACGATATATTAAATATGTGAGAGGATTGAACACCTGATAAAGGCCATAAATATATGTTGATTAAAAGGGAAATGTAAGTTTAATGAATTCTACTGGATCAATTAATAGAAAATAGGATTTAATGTGTTGACACTGATGAAAGGTTCTGATCCAGAAGGGGGAGGGGCTTAAACTAACCTGTTGATTGAAGCAGTTTATTTGAATGACCGTCCTGCAGGTGAATGGGCTCATTAGTAACATGTGGTTCCACCTGTGTTCACCTGGAACAACCACCTGATCTGATCTGAACAAAACCCAATTAAACACTAGTATATTATATAGTTTATGAAAGATGTGAAATGGTATTTAATACCTGAGAAAGTAGATAAATATGTGTTGTATGAGGAAAAAAAAGTACAAATGTGTGTTTATTTGTAAATGTTAAAGTATCTCATAACTTTGACTTTTTATCAGATCATTTACTTTGTCATCATCTTGACTTTTTACTTCATAATATCAGTCTGTTTTTAAAAACATAGTCCAGTATTTCACTACAAATGTAAATAAAGCTGCATCAAACACCAACGTTTAGTCGACTAAAAACAACGGAACCAGAACGTCTAACTGTCCACTGGACAATGGACTATTATGGTCTTTGTCCTCAGACGTCTTCTGAACCAGAGGTCCATGTGTGTAGATCAGTAACTGTGGACACACTATCTGAGGACATGAAGACATGAGGACACTTGTCTTTGTCTTTAGGGACCCTCTACTTACTACCACTGAAGTGTGATGATGTTTAAACTTTACAAGAGTTAGTCTGAAAATAAAGAAAACACATGTTCTAATCACTTCCATGTTAACACATGCTAATACATGTTAACACATGCTAACACATGCTAATACATGTTAACACATGCTAACACATGCTAACACATGTTA
>CM035804.1:50188874-50233874 GCA_020466265.1 Siphamia tubifer
TAATATATCAAATCAATGAGTATTACCTGGAATGTAGAGTAAAAAATGCAGTTTTCTGAAAAAAACGAAAAATGGAGTTATCTGTTTTTGCAAATGAACTCTTCATATATATATATATATATATATATATATATATATATATATATATATATATATATATATATATATATATATGTGTGTGTGTGTGTGTAAATATATTTATTTTAATATGGTTAAAAAAAAATGTATTCTAATATGGTGCAGCCCTAAATAAAAGTTAAATCCACTGACATTTAAAGCTGTTCACCTCAGAAAACACTAACAGTGTGAAACACTTTGACGTGCGTCCGCTGTTGCTGCTGCTTTATCTTTAACACTGATCTGTTTCCTTCAGGAAGTGTGAAAGTGTCAGATACCAACTGAAGACTACAGCGTCCTCTGATGGACACTACAGGAAACACACTTTAGCTGAGACAGACACACACACAGACAGAGAGACACATACAGACAGACAGAGACACATACAGACAGACAGAGACACATACAGACAGACAGACAGACACAGACAGACAGACACAGACAGACAGACACAGACAGACAGACAGACAGACACAGAAAGACACAGACAGACAGTGACAGACAGACACAGACAGACAGACAGACACAGACAGACAGACAGACACACACACACACAGACAGACAGACACAGACAGACAGACACAGACAGACAGACAGACAGACACAGACAGACAGACAGACAGTGACAGACAGACACAGACAGACACAGACAGACAGACAGACAGACACAGACAGACACAGACAGACACAGACAGACAGACACAGACAGACAGACAGACAGACAGACACAGACAGACACAGACAGACACAGACAGACAGACAGACAGACACAGACAGACACAGACAGACAGACAGACAGTGACAGACAGACACAGACAGACAGACAGACAGACACAGACAGACAGACAGACAGTGACAGACAGACACAGACAGACAGACAGACAGACAGACACAGACAGACAGACAGACAGTGACAGACAGACAGACACAGACAGACAGACAGACAGACAGACAGAGACAGACAGACAGACACAGACAGACAGACAGACACAGACACACACAGACAGACAGACACAGACAGACACAGACAGACAGACAGACAGAGACAGACAGACACAGACAGACAGACAGACAGACAGACACAGACAGACAGACAGACAAACAGACACAGACAGACACAGACAGAGACAGACACAGACAGACAGACACAGACAGACAGACAGATACTTCATTCATCCTTTTTCAAATAAACTGCTTTTGTTATCGCAGCAGAAAACAAAAGCATCATCTTCCCACCATCACAGATCACATAAATCGATCACTATTACACATTTGTTGCATTGCTTTATTTGTTTTGGAAACAAATAATGATGCAACAGGTTGGGTTTTTTTTTCATTATATTATGTTTGGGTTTTATTTTGAAAATCGAATGAACGAATGATCCACGGATTATTTTCAATGGATTTAAAGTCAAAACAATCTAAAATGTTGTTTACGTTACTGGCTAAACATTGACTTTCGTTGTAGTTTCATAACCGCGGTGTCGATTATTTCTTAATACGACAGATGAACGTGTAACCACCCTGCTCTGGTACTAATCACACACCAGACTAAACCCATAAAGGCGTCTATAACAGGTTCTAAACGAGGAGCTGAACTCTTTAGTCATATTTTTCACAAACTAATCTGTCTAATTAAGTTATTATCCCCGCCAATCACAGAGAGGACGGGCAGATCTCCATCCTGGAGCTTGGCGAGGAGATCAACCCTGAGCTTAAGGCCTCATCAAGGAGAAGATTCCTGGCATTCCGACCTCGTCTATTCTAGGAGGCGACCTGTCAATCAAACGCTGATGGGGAGAAGGGGGGTGTTTAGATTCATATCAGAGGCTGACACCCACAGCTGTTACATAACCAAAGATAATCTACATTGGACGATAGATGATGGACGGACAGCTGCCGAAAACAAACGACGAACGAACACACACCTTCGGAGGAGCCAAAGGAAACAGACAAGATGGATCCAGTTCAAGCAGCAGAGTGCAAATGGCCTACTTAGACTTTAAACTGGGTCATTAGAAACCTAATCAGGGTTCACTCCTCACCCCTGATGAACTTAATGAAATGCAGCGCGCCCGTCCTCGTATCCGTGACGCTCACACCGACAGCTGTGGTTGACTGTTTGCTGGGATACGACCGCAGATGTTGGAGTCGAAGGGAAAACAGAAAACAAATGGAAACCTTTAGTCTCCATTTGTTTTTATACCTATTCCATTATTTGACCTTTTTTTTTGCCTGCTGATTCGATTTCGATTCTTTGATATTCACGTTTTTCCGCTATTTTTTTAACACCAGACGACGTAACAAAGCCGAATGATGATCCTACAGATCATATCAGGAGCCTTATTTCCAAAAACATGTCAGTTCAGATTGAATATGAAGAGTTCATTTGCAAAAACAGATAACTCCATTTTTCGTTTTTTTCAAAAAATTGCATTTTTTACTCTACATTCCAGGTAATACTCATTGATTTGATATATTATTTATTCAATTTAGTGGCTCTTACCAAATGAAATAAATAATATATCAAATAAACCAATATTATCTGTGGAATGTAGAGTAAAAAATGACATTTTGTGAAAAAAATAAAAATGGAGTTATCTGTTTTTGCAAATGAACTCTTCATATATATATATATATATATATATATATATATATATATATATATATATATATATATATATATATATATATATATATATGAACCATTGTTTAAGTAAATGTATCTGCACACAACACAAATGGGAACCTTTAAATGAACATACTTTATAATAAAGTTTCAAAGCCTGGACTGAATGGGAAACAGACAAATGGACAATATACCGTATTTTCCAGACTATAAGGTGCACTTAAAAGGTTTTAATTTTCTCTCTAAACCACAGAACACTTTATATATGGAGTCATTGTAGTTGTACTGAGTGACTTGGAATTTGTACTTTTTATCTCATCATTTTGCCTTCTCTTAATGTTCTCTTAGTGCACCTTATATATGAATAACCTAAAAAAATAAACCATTTATTGACAGTACGCCTTATAGTCCAGTGCGTCTTATAGTGTGGAAAATACGGTCAAATCTATTTCCTCCAGTCTTTCTTTATCTTATTTATTTGTCTTATAAAGTGTGCAGTAATGTTTGTGGTGTTTCCACAGTATGACATGTGTTCGTTACACTTTACAAATATCTATCCACATGTCCGGCTCTGCTCTTCCCTTCAAAGCAAAAAAATCCAAAATGTGTCCCCACTTTTGAAGGTGGGGGTTTTATCTCTGCACATTTTTACCAGTTGTCCTCCATTCTGTCTTCCCTTCACGTTTTTCTGGAAACAGATATAACGTCATAGATAGTGGAAGAAAAACATTTTGCCCTCTGCTGGAGACAAGCTCTAATTTTTTTCCCACCCAAATTAAAATTAAATATGGGAAAAAAAATTTTTGAACAAAAACAATCAAGTTAAAATCTCAAAACAAAAAAAATCCTGATACATATGTGAATGGATTTTTTTCTCCCACCCCTACAGTCAATAGAGACATAGAGTCCATTTCCCAGAGCAACTGTGCAATATACACCGATTTAGTTTTTATAACGTATTGATCTTTTGTTGTCTTAATATTTATTTTATCCCAATATTTTATCTTGAATATTTATTTTAACTACACTGAGCACCTTGTGGAGTAGCATTTTCCAATTTCGTTATATGCACTGTATATAATGACAATAAAGGCTTTTGATTTGATTTGATTTGAATAGTAATGACAGAACCATATATCAGCCAGCTGATATAAAGGTCATATTTAAACATTTTTAACCCTTTATCCCCAGAAGTGGAAAAAGAGAGAGAGAGAGAGAGAGAGAGAGAGAGAGAGAGATTGTGTTTGAGTCAATTTGTTCACTTTTATAACTCCAGATCACATGCTTATTAAAAAATCTTAATAATGTGAGTGTGGCTCAAAAACAGCAGCGTTTCGCGGCAGCTGCTGTTTTGTGCAGCTGTCACTGCACAACTTAATACTGGTGAAAGTGGTGTTAGGGTCAGGGTTAGGGTTAGGGTTAGGGTTAGGTGGTTTGTCTACATGTAAATATTTAGGCTGCGGTCAGGTATCTGCACCGCCTGAGGGTCCATTATGAGTTTCCATGTACACAGGAAGTAACATCCTGAAGAAAACAGACAGTGTGAAAGCTTTAAACCAGGGGTTGTCAAACTTTTTTGGCCCAGGTCCCCCTTGGAGGGGTGACATTTTTCCATGTCCCCCCTCATCCTCGCGATACTGAAAATGATAAAAAACCACTTCAACAATGATTATTATGAAACAATGATAACCTTTTTTAATAGTGCTTTTGTGCAAACCAGCCACATTTTCAGGTATTATAATATAAATGAACACTTCAGAAACAACAATTTTAAATAATTTTAAAATAATAAACGGAACAAAAGACACACAAAACCGTGTGTGTGTGTGTGTGTGTGTGACAGACAGACAGACAGACAGACAGACAGACAGACAGACAGACAGACAGAGACTTAATGAGAGGGATGATCTTGTCAAACTCAATATAACTATCAATGTACTTCTCTTTTTAGGGTTAGGGCGTTTGTTTTTGTCATTGTCATTTTCATTGTCATTTCTTTTACCACTTCTTGAGGAACTTGGCGGACACAAAAATCGATCCATGTTCGCTGCAGGGTGGCTAAAAATAGCCTGTGACTCGCTCCGTCTCAATTTAGTCAAGCTGGCGTCAAACAGCGCTGTTACTTCCGCCCGCTCGCTACAAAATAAAACTTCTGCATTTCAAAATAAAACAGCAAAAAAAAAAACAAAAAAAAAAACCCAAAACGTGAATAATATCGCGTACCCCCTGGACATGCGCCATGTCCCCCTAGGGGTCCGCGGACCCCAGTTTGAGAACCGTGGCTTCAGAAGGTTGAAGTTCCAGGAGTATGAAGACAAATGTAAATACAAAGGTACAGCAATCAAACGAGGAAAACCACTGTCAGAAACATGTGGATACACACACGGTGGATAAATGACATGTCGTTTTTTATGAATCCAAACCTCTTTTAGATTTAACGCTCAAAGGTCTAAACAGACACTGACGACCAAAAGCATCTACTGATGTCAAATGAAGCACGGACCCTGTCAATGTAGGTATAAAAGTGACATTAAAATACACTTTGTCATCTTTTCATGGTCATCAGACGTTCAGAAACACTGTCATCTTTTCCACCAATAAAACCCATAGATAGATGATATTTACACTTTGAGTGCCGCGAAGGTGGAAAAGCGCTTATAGAGTAAGTGTGGTCCATTAACTGTGATATATTTGGCTGAAAATGTCACTTTTTCTTCAGTTTTCTGTTCTGATATAACCTTTGAATGTACTCTGACTTTATATGACCATCTAGGAATAGAGGAAAATACCAGATTTTTCACTGAAAATGCAAAAGATTATCCTATAAAAAGTGCTCATCAATCACTTATGAATGGTTAAATGGAGAGAAAATGTATTTGGGAGTTCTGTCTGTGTTGCCATGGTAGCAGTACATGACCAGAAGAGCATCAGCTAAAAGCTGCAGAAAACCAGTATTTGAAAAATAGAACATAACCCAAATAGATGTTTGTGTTTCTCGTGTATTTTGTAGGAAATTTGAGTAAAAAAAAAAAAGAAAGAAAACCTGAGACAAAACAATTGACCAACATGAAGTGTTTTAATCAAATATTATTCAAAGGAACTGTGTGGTTCATCTGGTTAAAATTGTCACAGACATCTGCCCACATGCTCCTTCTGCACATGCTCAGTTCTGTCAAGGTCAAAACCAGATGTTTCAGCAAAAAAAAAAACATCCAGAACATGATATGTTGAAACTGTTTAGAATTGACTTTTGTTTTTATAAATAATAAACCATCTGTTTGTCTGATGCAGCCATATCTTTTGAAACACAAAAATATTTTTCAGCAAATATTTCCTCTTAGAAACTGTACATTTTCAGGGGTATGTGGAACCTTTTCTTCCACTATTCTATGTCATTTTGGTCACGGAAGAGACGAGTGAAAACTTTAATTTAATAAGACCAATATTTTTGGGAGGTACACAGTAAATTTTGCAGTGTTAAATCAACACTTAGAGAGTTTATTTAACTTCTTCTAGAGTGTATTTGGTCCCATTGTCTTCAAATTAACACTGCAAAATCTACAGTGTATTAGTAATTTTGGAATACAATGGCTTCCCATTCACATTGTTCTTCACAGAAACATACAATGATCAATGACGTAGGTTAGAAACATTATTCAACTGAAAATGCCAGTGGAGTTTAGAAAACAGTAAAGGAAAATATCCAGGGTATGTGGAGCTTAAGGCTCCGCCCCTTCCAGGAGGCTCATGGGGCCTGAGATGGTAAAATGAATGAATGGTATTCAATGGTAAATAAACTGTTAAATGGTATCAGGTTTGTCATGTGACCTGAATCACACACATGTTGTTCCTCATAATAAATGATAATTATTGATGTTTCATCTGCTTCTGTTAACGAACGACTGATTCATTAGTGAATAAAACCTGTTAATAATTTAAACTACACACCTGGAGAACATGTGACGTCACCACTAGTACTAAGCTAACACTAAGTAGATCCTAGCCTAGGATCTAGACTGTCCCCAGTGGCCGCAAAATGCATTTGCTACGGGGGCAGTCTAGAAAGTCTAGGCAAATTTGTGGGCGGGATAACCGCTGTCTGTCAAGTTTTCTCTTTACACAACGCCACGCTATTGGATAAATCAAACTTTTGCCATACCCGGTGGGCAAAACTCCGACAACGTCCCTTTTTTCCAAAAACAGCTTCAGTGCCGTTTTCTGCTCCTCTCGCAGGGAAAACTGTCATTTTAAATCACCTAGCGTTGCTGCCAAAGCCAGCTCCAATGGTTGTTCCTGGTGATGAGCCATGTTGTCTAGCAGCTAGCAACTGGTGTTACGGCAATGTGTGCTAGCTAGCAGCTACGCCTTCTTCTTCTCTTTGGTGTGCTAGCTGCTACGTCTCTGCGACTACAACATTACGTGTCGTATTTGTGTCGTCATGAGGCAGGGCGGGCCCCAATCCCGCCCCTCGCGATTTGATTGGTCCGACCCATTTTGGATTTTCAGATCCGAGGCTGTCTAGTCTGTCTCCCCGTAGCAAATACCATTTGCGGCCACTGGGGACAGACTAGATCCTAGGGTAAGTAGATCCAACAGTAGCAACAAATATCATCTTTATGTCGATAAAAACCCACTGAGACAAAGAAGAGCAGAAATAAAACCTTCTGTTCTGTGCTCATACATTAGTTTTAATCAGCACTTCTGTTAATTCACTAGTGAACAGTTTGGACTTACATCCAAATGACTCCCACTGGAAACAAACCAGGACCATATGTTTCTGGTGGGTCATTTTCCTGCTCGATCGTAACAATTTTTCTTTGCCCTGGACTCTTTCTTTAAACAATGAATAAAAAAAAAGTCAATTAATTCATTTTCATTCATTTGTTTTGAGGAGAAATGACAAAAATTAAGCACTTTCTGTGTACAAGAAACAAAGGGCAGAGCAAATACATTTATCCATAAAGATAATAGTATATATTTACTTTTGCTTCCTCAATGATAAATTAGCAGTAGCCTAAATAGTAAACAGATTAGGAAATCCTATTACACATTGTAACTATCTAAATAATAGACGACACAGAACTTAGTAAAATATTATTTATTGTGAATTCTTCACATTCACAAGGACACAGAACATTTGAAATGCTGTGCTCAATCTTTTTTATATATATATATACATATATATGTGTGTGTGTGTATGTACAGTATAAATAAATAAGAAATCCTACACTATAAAATCACATGGCAGCCATCCTATATACAAAGAAAGTGACATTATTCAGATTCAGTACATTCAGTATTTAGACAGATTATATATATATATATATATATATATATATATATATATGTATATATATATAAAACCAATTTGATCTGAATTGGGCCATACCACAAAAATGATACATTATATGTGAATAATGTCAACTCTACGGTTTAGAGCAGGGGTCTGCAACCCTGGTCCTAGAGAGCCGCTATCCTGCATGTTCTAGATGTTTCCCTCTTTGAACACACCTGACAGACATTATCAGTCTTCCGCACAGTTTGATGATAGGCTGATCATCTGAATCAGGTGTGTTGGAAGAAGGAAACATCTAAAACATGCAGGATAGCGGCTCTCTAGGACCAGGGTTGCAGACCCCTGGTTTAGAGCAAAGAAGAGTTAAATTCTATTAAAATATGAGGAATGTATGAGTATTTATAGTTTATTATGATAGAATTTTACTGATCCAACTCATTTTGATCTATATGTGGAACCTAAAATAAAACTGTCACCCTACTCCAACACACCTGATTATAATTATCAGCTCGTTATCAACTTCTGCTGAAGTCAGGATTTGTCAGGCTTTTTTTTTAAGACTGTTTCGTCCTAAAATGTCTGATGTTTCATGAGTAGTAAGTAATATTTCAAATATTTAGTTACTGGAAAATTGATTCAAAGTCATTGTGATATGTTCCTCAAAACTACCTTTTATCCAGATGGAAAATAAATGATTATGAGGATTAAAAAATACAACTAAATATATCTATTTATTAACAAATGCACCTGTTGGTTCAAAGGTTAAAGTTCATATGACCTCACAGCACTACATGAAGTTATAAAACATAATATAAATGTCAAGACAGTCAAAAACAAAACATTGATACTATTACTGTATACTGTGTACTGTGTACTATGTACTATGTACTGTGTACTGTGTACTGTGTACTATGTACTGTGTACTGTGTACTGTGTACTGTGTACTGTATACTGTATACTGTGTACTGTGTACTATGTACTGTGTACTGTGTACTGTGTACTGTATACTATGTACTGTGTACTGTGTACTGTATACTGTGTACTGTGTACTGTATACTGTGTACTGTGTACTGTATACTGTGTACTGTATACTGTGTACTGTGTACTATGTACTGTGTACTGTGTACTGTGTACTGTATACTATGTACTGTGTACTGTGTACTGTATACTGTGTACTGTGTACTGTGTACTGTGTACTGTATACTATGTACTGTGTACTGTGTACTGTGTACTGTGTACTGTGCTACTGTGTACTGTGTACTGTATACTGTGTACTGTGTACTATGTACTGTGTACTGTGTACTGTATACTGTATACTGTGTGCTGTGTACTGTATACTGTGTACTGTGTACTGTATACTGTGTACTGTATACTGTGTACTGTGTACTATGTACTGTGTACTGTGTACTGTATACTGTGTACTGTGTACTGTGTACTGTGTACTGTGTACTATGTACTGTGTACTGTGTACTGTATACTGTATACTGTGTACTATGTACTGTGTACTGTGTACTGTGTACTATGTACTGTGTACTGTGTACTGTGTACTATGTACTGTGTACTATTTACTGTGTACTATGTACTGTGTACTAGAGGCAGTTTCTGACAAAAACAGAACACATACACAGATATTAAGACAACCTTTAAAATATGACAAATAAAATATTACCTGGATGAAAAAAAAGCAGTAGAAACAGTACCTTCCAAATGTACCTGTTGGTACTAGTACATCATCACATGTACTAGTACCTGTTGGTACTAGTACATCATCACATGCACTAGTACCTGTTGGTACTAGTACATCATCACATGCACTAGTACCTGTTGGTACTAGTACATCATCACATGTACTAGTACCTGTTGGTACTAGTACATCATCACATGCACTAGTACCTGTTGGTACTAGTACATCATCACATGCACTAGTACCTGTTGGTACTAGTACATCATCACATGCACTAGTACCTGTTGGTACTAGTACATCATCACATGTACTAGTACCTGTTGGTACTAGTACATCATCACATGTACTAGTACCTGTTGGTACTAGTACATCATCACATGTACTAGTACCTGTTGGTACTAGTACATCATCACATGTACTAGTACCTGTTGGTACTAGTACATCATCACATGCACTAGTACCTGTTGGTACTAGTACATCATCACATGCACTAGTACCTGTTGGTACTAGTACATCATCACATGCACTAGTACCTGTTGGTACTAGTACATCATCACATGCACTAGTACCTGTTGGTACTAGTACATCATCACATGCACTAGTACCTGTTGGTACTAGTACATCATCACATGTACTAGTACCTGTTGGTACTAGTACATCATCACATGTACTAGTACCTGTTGGTACTAGTACATCATCACATGTACTAGTACCTGTTGGTACTAGTACATCATCACATGTACTAGTACCTGTTGGTACTAGTACATCATCACATGTACTAGTACCTGTTGGTACTAGTACATCATCACATGTACTAGTACCTGCTGGTACTAGTACATCATCACATGTACTAGTACCTGTTGGTACTAGTACATCATCACATGTACTAGTACCTGCTGGTACTAGTACATCATCACATGTACTAGTACCTGTTGGTACTAGTACATCATCACATGTACTAGTATGGTGGAGCGGTTCACACTCTTGCCTCACAGCAGGAGACCCAGGTTCTATTCCCAGACGGTGTGGTTCTGTCTGTGGGTCTTTGTCTCCTCGTATCAGGAGGTAACTGACCATGAGCCCGCCTCCACATCTGGACATGGGTACCCGGGCACCGCCCATGGGTGCCCACTGCTCCTGAGAACGATGGGTTAAATGCAGAGGACACATTTGATTGTACAGTTGTATGATAATAATAAAGTACTATAAAAAGAAGTACTCCCAAACATATACACGTAAATCACTGCCATAATAATTTGGTTTTAAATGAAACAAACTATTACAAACCAATGTCTGACTGTGGAACAGAAGGATCAGTAAAAAAAAAAAAAAAAAAAAAGTAGAATATGATGAGAAGATAATCAGTGATATTGGTCAGATGAACTTTTTATAAGTGAAGTGAGATTATGAGCCATTCTGGAAACACATCAGTGGTGGCATTTATTTTTATATCTGTTATTTAAATGTTTACGAAAGGAAATGTCTGTGTAGCCTGATAACCACCCAGGTGTTGGACCAGGGGGACGTCTAAAACATGCAGGACAGTGTTACCCAGAGGACCAGGGGGACATCTAAAACATGCAGGACAGTGTTACCCAGAGGACCAGGGGGACGTCTAAAACATGCAGGACAGTGTTACCCAGAGGACCAGGGGGACGTCTAAAACATGCAGGACAGTGTTACCCAGAGGACCAGGGGGACGTCTAAAACATGCAGGACAGTGTTGCCCAGAGGACCAGGGTTAATATCAGTTGTGATTTCACTCATTTATTCCAGGGGCCAGAATGGGATTCGGTCCCCGGGCCGCACGTTTGACACCCCCGCACCTTTCCCAGTGTGCGGGAACGCGCCGTGTGTCCACAGACGGAGGGCGTTAGTGAGCTGGACACTTGTGGAACAGCTGGTGCAGAGGCCTGTTTGTCTGTGGTCTCAATAAGACGGTGTCACTTTACCAGCTCTGCCTTTGTAACGCTTACCCAGGGTCTTAGTGGGCTTTGTCCCATTTAGATTTTAATTATCCGCTAAAGTGCGGCTGAAGCCATGTGGGAACGAACCACAGACTGACCTCAGCACCTGTCAATCATCTACAACCAGGAGGAGGAAGAGGAGGAGGAAGAGGAGTAGGAAGAGGAGGAGGAAGAGGAGGAGGAAGAGGAGGAGGAAGAGGAGGAGGAAGAGGAGGAGGAAGAGGAGGAGGAAGAGGAGGAGGAAGAGGAGGAGGAAGAGGAGGAGGAAGAGGAGTAGGAAGAGGAGGAGGAAGAGGAGGAGGAAGAGGAGGAGGAAGAGGAGGAGGAAGAGGAGGAGGAAGAGGAGGAGGAAGAGGAGTAGGAAGAGGAGGAGGAAGAGGAGTAGGAAGAGGAGGAGGAAGAGGAGGAGGAAGAGGAGGAGGAAGAGGAGGAGGAAGAGGAGGAGGAAGAGGAGGAGGAAGAGGAGGAGGAAGAGGAGGAGGATTGGTTGGGTTACATTATTGTAAACACTGTGTGTGTGTTTGTGTCAAACATAGACATATCACGCTATAACTTAATCAATACTGGATATATTATCATAATATTACACACACTGACACATATATACATATAACCAAATTATCAATATTGCAAAAGGTCAAAGGTCAATGTCGCATTTAGCAAAAAGGCCAAAATCACATTATTGGCTCTAATTCCAGAACAGGAGAGTTTAGGCATTCTCTGAATACGTTATATTATGATTATTATTATTATTATTATTATTATCAAAATTAATGCATTAACGCAGTTTAATCAATCATCATGATTAATCTGATGAAAAATGTAACATAATGAATTCATTTGCAGCAGAATGACTGAACATTAATGCACTCTGCAGATTGAAGTCTTGTCAAGATCATTTTCAGTTGTTTCATATAAGCAGAAGTTTTGCTTCATTTAACTTTGTTTTGCTTAAATTAAATTAAATAAAAATCTTGAATTGTCCAAGAAAAAATAATTTGAATTAAAAAAAAATGCAAAAAATATTGAATAAGGCAAAAAAAAATATTGAAATAAGCAATAAAATAAATCTTAAATTAAGATAAATAAATATATACAAGAAAAAAATCTGTCATTGGAACAGGTGAAAATTATATTCACTTTCTTAAATCAGATTTTCCAGATGTGTTGTAAATAAATCAGTTCTTATATCTGATTGAAAGGTTTTTCTTTAGGTGATTGTGTCTGATTATATGTGTGACGACATATTTGGAGAAGAAATGAGAAAAATACACCTGGTCAGAGTTAGATGAGAGTGTCGATTAAATATGAATGATATTTAACTGTATTTATACTGGAACATTTAGACATCTATTTAATACAAGGATAGAAATGAGTATAAATGACTGAATATATATATATATATATATATATATATATATATATATATATATATATATATATATATATATATATATATATATATATATATATATATATATATATATTAGAGAAAATGTGGAGTGTGAAGGCAACAGTGGTACCAGTAGTGATGGGGGCACTAGGGGCAGTGACCCCCAAGCTGGGACAATGTCTCCAGCAGATACCAGGAACAACATCAGAGATCTGTGTCCAAAAGAGAACATTGTTAGGAACAGCTAAGATCCTGCACAGAACCCTCAGGCTCCCAGACCTCTGGTAGAGGACCCGAGTCTGAAGGAGACACCGCCCAGGTGGGAGGGGCCTCTGGTAGAGGACCCGAGTCTGAAGGAGACACCGCCCAGGTGGGAGGGGCCTCTGGTAGAGGACCCGAGTCTGAAGGAGACACCGCCCAGGTGGGAGGGGCCTCTGGTAGAGGACCCGAGTCTGAAGGAGACACCGCCCACGTGGGCCGAGAGGAACAATTTTTTTTATATATACATATATATGAACCACTATCAAGTCCATCTAAAGAATGAGATCATCTGACGCCATCTGCTGGTCCTAAAATCACTTTAACTCCTGAAAGAGCTGATGGAAACATATGGACGTATATGGGTATGTATAAGTGTGTGTGTGTGTGTGTGTGTGTGTATATATATATATATATATATATATATATATATATATATATATATATGTGTGTGTGTGTGTTTGTGTGTGTGTGTGTGTTTGTGTGTGTGTGTGTGTTTGTGTGTTTGTGTGTGTGTGTGTGTATCCATTTTATGCTTGTTTTGGGTCCAGTGAAATATCCAGTGAAACTTTTATATTTTTTTTTAATTTTTTTATTATAATATATCCAGTGAAACTTTTTTTTTTTTACTATAATATATCCAGTGAAACCTTTAATTTTTTTTTTATTATTATAATATATCCAGTGAAACTTTTATTTTTTTTTATTATACTATATCCAGTGAAACTTTTATTTATTTATTTTTTTATTTATAATATATCCAGTGAAACTTTTTTTTTATTATAATATATCCAGTGAAACCTTTAATTTTTTTTATTATAATATATCCAGTGAAACCTTTATTTTTTTATTATACTATATCCAGTGAAACTTTTATTTATTTATTTTTTATTATACTATATCCAGTGAAACTTTTATTTATTTATTGTACTATATCCAGTGAAACTTTTATTTTTTTTTTTATTATTATAATATATCCAGTGAAACCTTTATTTTTTTAATTATACTATATCCAGTGAAACTTTTATTTATTTATTTTTTATTATACTATATCCAGTGAAACTTTTATTTATTTATTTTTTATTATACTATATCCAGTGAAACTTTTATTTATTTATTGTACTATATCCAGTGAAACTTTTATTTTTTTATTATACTATATCCAGTGAAACTTTTATTTTTTATTATAATATATCCAGTGAAACTTTTTTTTTTATTATTATTATAATAAATCCAGTGAAACTTTAATTTTTTTTTTTATTATACTATATCCAGTGAAACTTTTATTTCTTTTTTTATTATACTATATCCAGTGAAACTTTTATATTTTTTTTTAATTTTTTTATTATAATATATCCAGTGAAACTTTTTTTTTTTTTACTATAATATATCCAGTGAAACCTTTAATTTTTTTTTTATTATAATATATCCAGTGAAACTTTTATTTATTTATTGTACTATATCCAGTGAAACTTTTATTTTTTTTATTATACTATATCCAGTGAAACTTTTATTTATTTATTTTTTTATTATAATATATCCAGTGAAACTTTTTTTTATTATAATATATCCAGTGAAACCTTTAATTTTTTTTGTTATAATATATCCAGTGAAACCTTTATTTTTTTATTATACTATATCCAGTGAAACTTTTATTTATTTATTTTTTATTATACTATATCCAGTGAAACTTTTATTTATTTATTGTACTATATCCAGTGAAACTTTTATTTTTTTATTATTATTATAATATATCCAGTGAAACTTTTATATTTTTTTTATTATACTATATCCAGTGAAACTTTTATTTATTTATTTTTTTATTATAATATATCCAGTGAAACTTTTTTTTTATTATAATATATCCAGTGAAACCTTTATTTTTTTATTATACTATATCCAGTGAAACTTTTATTTATTTATTTTTTATTATACTATATCCAGTGAAACTTTTATTTATTTATTGTACTATATCCAGTGAAACTTTTTTTTTTATTATTATTATTATTATAATATATCCAGTGAAACCTTTATTTTTTTTAATTATACTATATCCAGTGAAACTTTTATTTATTTATTTTTTATTATACTATATCCAGTGAAACTTTTATTTATTTATTGTACTATATCCAGTGAAACTTTTATTTTTTTTATTATACTATATCCAGTGAAACTTTTATTTTTTTATTTTTTTATTATATTATATCCAGTGAAACTTTTATTTTTTTTTTTTATTATAATAAATCCAGTGAAACTTTTATTTTTTTTTTTATTATACTATATCCAGTGAAACTTAAAGATGGACTTGGATTCACATTTATTTGTATCTTTATGGTAAATGTTGCCGGCACATTAAACGTATCCACTAATTGACTTAAAATCATAATGTAGTAGTTGTCATATATCTACATTTATTTCATTTTTCTTCCACTGTTGTGATTATTTCATCATAGAATTCAAGTGCAGCTCATGCAGAGATAATAAGCTCTGCTGAATACTCAAGTGTTGGACAGACCATTTGTCCTTGTGTTTGTCCTCCTCTGATACTTCGTCTGCAGGCGTCACCTCCCCCATGAAGGGGCTAATCTGCTCCCAGTGCCCCCCCCCCCCCCCCCCCCCCCCCACACACACACACACACACACACACACTCAGACCATCCAGCCTTTGTTCACAGTTCATGCAGGACACACACTTCCACACATTCTCTGTATGAACCACATGAGGAAACAGTTCACTTCAGTCTTTATCTACCTACCACAGTGTGAATGTATGTAAACAATGCAAATATATATATACACTGGTATATGGGGGCTGTGGTACCTCTGCTTACCACAGCCCCAGCTAACGAAGTTACGAAAAACCTTTACCTCAATTTTTCGTCTCTGAATATGAAAGAAAATTGTATTTACGACAGGAAACTGGAACCTTCCAGACATACAGTACTGTATGTACATACAGTACTATACATAACTACAGAATGTACATAAATACGTCACATACATACTGTACGTATCATCCCATTGGCGATAAGGGAGCTACCCATGATGCTTTTGGTGACCTTTGACCCTCATTCATCAGTTCCTGTTGTTTCCTCAGTTTTTCTCAGTGTGTTTATTTAAACTTTATTACAGTACGTTTTATAAAATGACAGTAAACAGGTCGATGGTGTCGCCCTGTTTGTCTGCGGCTGCTGTGTTTCCATGGTAACACACACACTTTAACGCTCATTTCTCCACCTAGACCAGCGCTGTTAGTATCAACAGTTGAGAGTATATGACCCACACACTATCATCAGCTTAACCACAATTGGTCCAAACTTGGACTCCTCAAGCCCGGAGACGTGGACCGCACCATGAGGACGTGGACGCGACCTCGGTCTGCTCCAGCGTCCTACAGCGGAGTGTCCCCCCACAGAAGACGCTTTCGGAGACGTCCAAGGTGGCGCCACAGGAAGTAGAAGTGCGTCTGTGGCAGTGAATTGACAGCTAAGCTAAGCGCTAACCGACCGCCACTTTCTGCTCGCCAACGTACGCAAAGTGGAAAACAAAGTGGACTACCTGAAGGATTTAAACACCAAACATGATCCACCAGACTGATGCATCCTCATTCTCACCCAGACCTGGATCAACTCTTCTGTCCCGGACACAAACATTAGCCTGGACGGACAGAAACTGACAGAAGCCATGCTGTCACAGCTAAAACCCAGGGGGTTTTAACACATATTTCATACAAAGTCTGTACATTTTTATTATTTTTAAAGGGTTTAGGGGTAGTATTGGGGGCTTGGAATAAATCAGATGTGTATGTATGTGTATGTGTGTACATGTAATAGTGACATAATATTTCCTGTTTTTACTCTTAAACCTTCTTTCTTTATCCACACTGGGACCAATAACGTCTTATCTTACCATTTTTATCTTTTTTTTTTTAACCTTATCTTCTTTTAAAATAAGGAACCAGTGAGTTATAATCATGTTTATTGTGTGTTTTGTCCTTAATGATGTGTTAAAGTGAAACAATAAAACCCTGCAGCTGATCTGACTTTAACGGTGCTCGTCCACAGGTCTGTCCGTCCGTTTGATGTCCCCAGGGAACACACGGCTCATATCATTAAGTGTTTGGCGTTGCCTGGGTAGAGTTAATGCCCATGAAGAGCCTGTTCTTCATGTTTGTATAGAGTCAGATTTGTCAGGCTGCTGTGTTTGACCTCCTGTGGGGTCACCAGGGCACAAGACACCATGACATCACCCCCCTCTGATGGAACTGGAGGATTTATATATATATATATATATATATATATATATATATATATATATATATATATATATATATATATATATATATATATACATACATATATATATATATATATATATATATACATACATATATATATATATATATATATATACATACATATATATATATATATATACATATACATATATATTCATTTATTTATTTAATTTTTTTAAAAATTTAAATTTTATAACGACTACTTCTCTTGTTGTTTTTGTTATTATTATTATTATTATTAGTTTGAAAAAGGAAGTAGAGTCATTTTTTAATTTTATATTTTATTTATTTTATATTTTTTTATTCTATATTTTTTTATTTAATTTTTTATTATTTAGATTAGAGGTCTTTTTTTATTTGATTTGATTTATTTTTACATTTAATTAAATTATTTTTATTATGATAAAAAAAAGGAAGTGGAGCTTTTTTTTTAATTTTATTTTACTTTAAAATGTAGATTTTTTTTCTCACATTTTTTATTAGTACAAAAATGAAGTGGAGTCTTTTTTAAAATTGTTTTTATTTTTATTTTGTCTTACTAGAAAAAGGAAGTGGGGTCTTTTAAATTGCATTTAAAATAAATATTATTATTATTATTATTATTATTGTTATTATTATTATACTTTTCTTTAGCTGAATAAGGCATACAAACTCATGTGAACAGAGTCAATGACAATAAATCTGAGTCTGTGTGTGATTTTCGTGGACTTACAGCAGATCTGTCTTCCTGTTGACCCTCCACGGCGGCTGGGACCCCTGACTCCGCCCCCTCCTGGACTGTGATGGCGTCCAGACGTGCCGGCAGAGTCACGGCGCTTCTTACCCGTCACGGTCAACTCCTGGCTGCTGCAGCAGAAGAAGGTCAGGATTATGTGGGTGTGTTTGCTCTCTTATGACCTTTAACCTGCCTCTAGAACCTCAAAGTGACACAGTGACCGCCACCACAGAACAAGGAAAACAAAACAAATCCTCCTTTTTATGGAAAAACACAACATTAGCATCAACAAACAGCAGCATTTGGACACATTAATCCTCATCTGTCACACTTTTTCACCATAAAAACATTATCACAAACTCACATGTTAATATTTGTGACCCGGTGGCTGCACCTGATGACAAGAGAAATACAATAAAAACAACATATATTCACATTTTTTAAAGACATTAAAACATCACATTAACATATATACTCTTATGAAACCAAAATATATGCCAATATATTGAAAAATATATTCCCATATTTGGAAAAGTAGTGCATATCTTATCTAATATAATGTAATATATGATTTGATCACGTATTAAAAAATAAAAAACATATATTGCACTGAAGACAAAAGCTGATCTTTATTTTTATAGATAATTTTATTGAAACTCAATTTATTTCCACATATATTGTGAAGTAAAAAGAAAGGAGTATAGTACATATATTTATATAAATGTAAAGAGTATAAAGTATAAATATTTATATAAATGTAAAGAGTATAAAGTACATATATTTATATAAATGTAAAGAGTATAAAGTACATATATTTATATAAATGTAAAGAGTATAAAGTACATATATTTATATAAATATAAAGAGTATAAAGTACATATATTTATATAAATGTAAAGAGTATAAAGTACATATATTTATATAAATGTAAAGAGTATAAAGTACATATATTTATATAAATGTAAAGAGTATAAAGTACATATATTTATATAAATGTAAAGAGTATAAAGTACAAATATTTATATAAATGTAAAGAGTATAAAGTACAAATATTTATATAAATGTAAAGAGTATAAAGTACATATATTTATATAAATGTAAAGATTATAAAGTACATATATTTATATATATAGGGAGTACTTTTACTTTGTTACTTCCACCTGTGCTGCTCATATTTCTTAAACCAGTTTGTTGCCATGGTAACAGTAACATTACAAGGACATAATCACCAGTCAGGAGTTGAATGCAGCTGAAATGATGTTGTATGTTTGAGCAGACGTTAATCTGCACATATAGACTCTGACTGTGGATTGTGTTGATGTCCAGTGTCAAAGCCAAAGGCGTTTGTCCGTGTGCATTCATTGACCAGATCGTGGGGGGTATTTGTCAACATGACTCGTACGGCCCCCTCCCTCTGCTATAGACTGATTGATAATTGATCCTTATCCAAACAGCTTCTTTTTGGGCCACAGTTGCCTCTGAATGCCAAACGAGTCATTTCGCATCGTCCTCTCACATGATTCTAATCCTATAAACGAATGGGAATGAGTGTCGTCGTCTGTTCATGTCAACCATTCACTCACACAATTGTCTCTTATCATTTACTGATGAGACACTGACAATAAAGAGGCTTTAAACACAACAACAAAACATTAAAGGCCCAATTATGCCAGCTTTTCACACACACACACACACACACACACACACACACACATATATATATATATATATATATATATATATATATATATAAGATATTTCCCTCTTCTACATGATTCAGTTTAACCCTTTAACTCCTGAAACCTTATCAGTTCCACAGTGAAAAAATTTAAAATAAGCAACAACATGAACAAAAATGGCCAAAGTCATCAATAAAACGAACAAAAATAAATAAATTAGTAACATGAACAAAGTAAGACACAAAGTTTTTGTTCATTTTGTTGCTCATTGTTTATTTTTCTACATTTTACTTTTTATTTTATTCTTTAATTTTTGCTCCATATGTGTCTTACTTTCTTCATGTTACTAATTATTTGTCAGTTTATTTTGTCATTTTTGTTCATTTTATTGATGACTTTGGCTGTTTTTCTTCATTTTGTTGCTTATTTTAATTATTTTTACTGTGGAACGTCTAAATTTTCATGAGTTAAAGGGTTAAACTGAATCATGTGGAAGAGGAAAATATCTAAAACATGTAGGACACCGGCCCTCGAGGACTGGATTTGGACACCCCTGATATATATATATATATATATACACTTATGAAGTTCACTTGTTCCAGAAGTGTTTTCGTTCCATGATTTTTTCATAAATAGTCTCATTTTACATGTAACAGATCTGATTGGTTCTAAGACCCCAAATACTACCCCCTAAACCCCAGGTGTCAAACTCCAGTCCTCGAGGGTCGGTCTCCTGCATGTTTTAGAGATTTCCCTCTTCCATCTGATTCAGTTTAACCCTTGAACTCCTGAGATTTTAGCAATCAGTAAAAAAGTAAAAAATAAAATAAAATAAAATAAAATGAGCAACAACACAAACAAAAATTAATAATAAGTAACAAAATAAGTGGTAACATGAGCAAAGTACGACATAAATGGCAGAAAATCAAAGAAAAATAATGATTTAAAAAATAAACAAATTGTAGAAAAATAAACAAAATCAGCAACAAAATGAACAAAAATGAATAAATATTAACAAAATGAAAAAATAATGTGGAAAACTTTGGTCTCAACAGTTTTAATTTTGCCTTTAATTTTTTTTTTTTGCTTTCTGACACCTTTTCCATCCACAAAACTAAAAGGAAAATGGTAGAATTTTTCAGAATATTTAAACTAAATCATCCATTCAGAATGCATCAGCGCTGATACTTAAAAAGTTAATAATCAGCTCCTCATCAGTTCTGCAGAACAATGATAATGATGCAAAGGGCTCCAGGTGGAATGGAAGACAGGAACATTTAAAACATGCAGGACACCGGCCCTGAGGACCACAGTTTGACACCCCTGATCTAAACCCTTTAAAAATTACTAAAAAATTACCAATTTTGTATGACATCTGTGTTTTCAGTTTTATAAACAGTATATTTTAGATGTAATTTATTAGTGTCAGTGGATAAATGTGTCACTGACTGAACATTAAACCATCAAATGAACCAGACATGTGGGTCATTTTCACTCCAGACATGTGGGTCATTTTCATACCAGACATGTGGGTCATTTTCATACCAGACATGTGGGTCATTTTCACACCAGACATGTGGGTCATTTTCATACCAGACATGTGGGTCATTTTCACACCAGACATGTGGGTCATTTTCATTCCAGACATGTGGGTCATTTTCACACCAGACATGTGGGTCATTTTCATACCAGACATGTGGGTCATTTTCATACCACACATGTGGGTCATTTTCATACCAGACATGTGGGTCGTTTTCATACCAGACATGTGGGTCATTTTCATACCAGACATGTGGGTCATTTTCATACCAGACATGTGGGTCATTTTCATACCACACATGTGGGTCATTTTCATACCAGACATGTGGGTCATTTTCATACCAGACATGTGGGTCATTTTCATTCCAGACATGTGGGTCATTTTCATTCCAGACATGTGGGTCATTTTCACACCAGACATGTGGGTCATTTTCATACCACACATGTGGGTCATTTTCATACCACACATGTGGGTCATTTTCATACCACACATGTGGGTCATTTTCATACCAGACATGTGGGTCGTTTTCATACCAGACATGTGGGTCATTTTCATACCACACATGTGGGTCATTTTCATACCACACATGTGGGTCATTTTCATACCACACATGTGGGTCATTTTCATACCACACATGTGGGTCATTTTCATACCAGACATGTGGGTCGTTTTCATACCAGACATGTGGGTCATTTTCATACCAGACATGTGGGTCATTTTCATACCACACATGTGGGTCATTTTCATACCACACATGTGGGTCATTTTCATACCACACATGTGGGTCATTTTCATACCAGACATGTGGGTCATTTTCATACCACACATGTGGGTCATTTTCATACCACACATGTGGGTCATTTTCATACCACACATGTGGGTCATTTTCATACCACACATGTGGGTCATTTTCATACCACACATGTGGGTCATTTTCACCTTCAGTGGTGTTTGTTGACCTTTGGTGGGTGTAGATCCAGGGACCATTGACTTCAGCTCTTCCTGGGGGGGTGCAGGGTGTGTGCATTTTTTCGGGTTGTTTTTTTCCGTGGGTTCAGAGGGTGGGTGGGGTTTCGTTGGCATGTCTTTTGTTGGTGCTGGTGGAGTGATGGCTCCTCCTCCTTTTGTGATCGTCTCCTGTTTCACTTCTGTTGGTGGACAGGTGTCACTTTCTTTGGGTTGGTGGGGGGGTGGGGGTTGGGTGGGGTTTCAGTGGGTGCACTCAGGGGGTTCTGTCCTTTACATGTGTATGCTTAGAACTGTGATGAATGAGGGTCAAAGGTCACCAAAAGCATCATGGGTAGCTCCCTCATAGCCAGTGGGATGATACGTACAGTACATACGTGATGTATTTATGTACATTATGGAGTTACGTACAGTACGTACAGTATGTACAGTGCGTACAGTACGTACAGTATGTACATAGTATTTATGTCGGGGGGGTTTGGTTTTTTGTAAATAGAATTATCTTTTGTATTCAGAGACGAAAAATTGAGGTAAAAGGTTCCTGGTCACTTGGATTATTTGTTAGCTGGGTCTGTGGTAAGTAGAGGTACCACTGTGTATACACACACACATATATATATATATATATATATATACATATATATATATATATATATATATACACAGCAAAGTTACAGTAATAGTATGAATGTCACAACCCACAAATAAAATATACAGGAGATCAGCTGTAGAATAACTGTCCAGTGGAGTGACTTGTGGAGTGACCAGTGGAGTGAATTGTGGAGTGAATTGTGGAGTGACCAGTGGAGTGACCAGTGGAGTGACTAGTGGAGTGACCAGTGGAGTGACCAGTGGAGTGACTAGTGGAGTGACCAGTGGAGTGAATTGTGGAGTGACCAGTGGAGTGACTAGTGGAGTGACCAGTGGAGTGACCAGTGGAGTGACTAGTGGAGTGACCAGTGGAGTGACTAGTGGAGTGACCAGTGGAGTGGCCAGTGGAGTGACTTGTGGAGTGACTAGTGGAGTGACCAGTGGAGTGACTTGTGGAGTGACTAGTGGAGTGACCAGTGGAGTGACTAGTGGAGTGACCAGTGGAGTGAATTGTGGAGTGACCAGTGGAGTGACTAGTGGAGTGACCAGTGGAGTGACCAGTGGAGTGACTTGTGGAGTGACTAGTGGAGTGACCAGTGGAGTGACTAGTGGAGTGACCAGTGGAGTGACCAGTGGAGTGACTTGTGGAGTGACCAGTGGAGTGACCAGTGGAGTGACCAGTGGAGTGACCAGTGGAGTGACCAGTATATGCAGCAAAAGGTTAAATGGTCAAACGACAGACTCCAAAGGTGGAGGAATCAACACGAGCTAAAGTAAAAGGGAACAAATGATGCAGGAGCTGAAAGACAAAGTCAAATAAAAGCTCATATTACATGTGCATTTACATTGGAGGGAACTTATGCTAATGTTTAGCAGCTAAACGGACCTTGAGCCTGCGCTGCCGCCGCTGCCTTAAACTTGTGGTCCACCTTGTCGCTGAAGAGGATAGGTCAGTCAGTGATCAGTCCAAGCCCAGAGACACACAATTTGATTTGTAAGGCACGACACAGGGAATGACATTTAACTTGTTATTATTTCCTAGAAAAGATTAATGATAAATTGTCCATTATTTTTCCTTAAAAGTGAAAGATAAGACCATAGTCATTTGCCCTAAAGCCAGAGTGCCACCACTATGCAAAATGACAGCCAATTATCGGGGCCTAGTTTGGGATAATGACTTTACAATGAATCTTTTGATTGAAATGTAACTGGGTTGGCCCTGGGCAAAGTGCAAAAAAAAAAAAGAAAACCAATAGAAAAGTTACAGAAACAATGAGCACTATATAACTGTGTTCATCTGTGGACTCTCACCGCTCCTCTTTAGAAACAGCTATAGGAGAAAAGCCAGAGATATGCATATATTGATGAAAAAATTATTAAGTCGCACAGCGCTCGCAGCAAACATAAATTAGCATATTCAGGGTAAATATGCAGACTATTTACGATAATAAGACCGGATTATTCAATTCAATGAATGTTAAATAGATGAGGAAATGGTATGTGTCTTATCTAGTCAAAGCTTCTATTCATTTTAATCGCTTCCCAATTGAACTCTTCATTTTATTCTCTCTGAGTTTATTGTTCCCATTTCCAGCCGGCGATGGCACCTATGGGTCCGGGGAGATTTCCGCCGGTCACGTGGTTTAAGTGGCGTTCACCTTATTCTGGGCGGAAATGGAGAAAGTCGACGTCACCCCGAGGCCAGCATCATGATAAGCCCCTTTTCATTATGCACAGGGGCCGATGGAGAACAAGATTAGCCGGCCTTGTGCTGCATAAAGGCGAGGACGTACCATGTGCCATCTAGATTAAATAAGAAAAACAGAGCCTTTTTTTTCTGCACACGTCCATAAACAAAACACATTTGGATTCTTATTGTATGTGTTAAAACTTTGACTTTAATCTGTTGACCCTGTGTGTGTTTTCTATGTCGCAAATGCAGTCAGCTTTTTACTGTAAACACTGCACAGTTTTCCTCAAAGAATGTCTTTATATGTGACCCTCCACCACAAAATGACCAAAAATATTCAATCAAATTAACTACAATTATCAAAACAATCCATGAAATTACCAAAAAATATTCAGTAAAATTAAGAAAATAATCCATAAAATTACCAAAAAATATTCACTAAAATGGAGCAAAATGACCCAAAATATTCAGTAAAATGAAGTAAAATTAACAAAATAATCCATAAAATGACCAAAATATTCAGAAAAATTAAGTAAAATTATCTAAACAATCCATGAAATTACCAAAAAATATTTAAAAAAATATAAAATTAACAAAATAATCCATAAAATGACCAAAATATTCAGTAAAATGAAGTAAAATTAACAAAATAATCCATAAAATGACCAAAATATTAAATAAAATTAACTAAAATTATCAAAACAATCCATGAAATTACCAAAAAATATTCACTACAATGCAGTAAAATGACCAAAAATATTCAGTAAAATGAAGTAAAATTAACAAAATAATCCATAAAATGACCAAAATATTCAGTAAAATGAAGTAAAATTAACAAAATAATCCATAAAATGACCAAAATATTAAATAAAATTAACTAAAATTATCAAAACAATCCATGAAATTACCAAAAAATATTCACTACAATGCAGTAAAATGACCAAAAATATTCAGTAAAATGAAGTAAAATTAACAAAATAATCCATAAAATGACCAAAAATATTCAGAAAAATTAAGCAAAATGCATCATTTTGGCTTTTTGTCACATTATTTGGGCTTTTTATCTCAGAATTTTTATTTCTTTAAAGTTTTATTTATCAGAATAAGAGTGCTTTGTTCCATGTTATAAGAGTTAGAACACATAATAATTTCTAATTCCATAAAAAAGAAAGAGGGGTGTTCGCCTAGGGAACCACATTGACCAGAACCGGCCTGTGCATGTGTGTGGGGTTAACCCAGGAGAACAGTCTGGATGTTAAACTCAAGACATTTACAAACATAAAAAGCTTCAAATGTAAACAGTAAACAGTAAACAGTAAACATAGATCAATATAAAAATAATGACTCTTAAAGGTAGTTGTGTCAGTAAAGGTTTGTGAATGAATGTTTATAGTTGTTGTTGTTGTGAATACATTTATGCATCTCTAGAACATACCTGTGTTTATATTTGGTGAGTTTATGTGGAAGGTAGACTGTGTGTAGACGTACACTCAGGTATTAAATGGACTGTACTTATACAGTTCATGTTATTCACCACTAAGTGCTTTACACTTCCTCACATTCACCCATTCACACACACTCATACACCAGTGCTGCCTGACCCCTGACCCCTGACCCCTGACCATACTGGGAGCAACTTAGGGTTCAGTGTCTTGTCCAAGGACACTTGGACATGTGGACAGCCAACCCGTCGATCAATGGACGACCCGCTTTACCAAGTGACCCACAGCCGCCGCACTAGATAAACATTGTTCTTTCTTCCCCCTCTCCAACAATGTACAGTTGTGTTCATGTATGTAAACAAATGTACACATGATTGTGTGTCAGTGATGCGTGGGCTGACCCATAGTGAGCGGGCGCCTGTGGTCACCTGCGCTCATCCACTTGCAGGTCATTCAAAAATATTTGTAATGATATCGTGGTTGTGCTCGATCGGGTCGTTTGGGTAAACATTAAAATAACCTGGAAAATCATTACAGGTTTAGATGCTGCGTTAGCGTTGATAACTTTTGAATGATGAAGCAGAACAAACATATTTATAAACATATCAACTTACAAACAATGACATGGAATTTAAACTGAAATAAATGCAGGTAAGGTCAAAGGTCATATGATGTGCAGGTATGTGAGTAAGGTCAAAGGTCATGTTAAGTCCAGGTATGTGAGTAAGGTCAAAGGTTATATGATGTTCAGGTACATGAGTAAGGTCAAAGGTCATGTGATCTTCAGCTGATCCACAACTGTGCAGCTAGGTTACTAACCAGAACCAAGAAGGTCCAGTGTTGGTTTCCATGGTTACCACTAACCTACACAAGTCATTTTCAAATACTACTGCTCACTTCTAAAGCCTTAAATGGAACAGGACCCAGTTCCATTTCAAACTCACTGAGCAGTTGTGTCCAAACTAGAACACTAATGTCATTATAGTGACTCCCACATATATGACAAAGACAAGTGTGGACGCAGCCTTTGGTAACTATGGTAACTATGAACCAAAGTTATGGAATACAATTACAAAAGACACTTCACTGAGTAGATTTAAAACTAAAAACTGTTTGATTTTCATCAACCTTTGAAGGAAGATAAAGAATGGAGTCACAACTGTGTTACTATGTTCTTTATATTCTTTATATTCTTTATAGTTAGTGCAGAATCAACTCTTAATGTATTTCACTTTTTGTGCAATTGAATTTTAATGTATTCTTTTTATTTCACTCTCTTATAATTGTATTTTACTTTTTAATCAATGTGAAGCTACAGTGTTTGTATGAAAGGTGCTATACAAATAAAGATGATTATTATTATGTGAGTAAGGTCAAAGGTCATGTGATGTTCAGGTATGCGAGTAAGGTCAAAGGTCATGTGATGTTCATACAGACCGTTGACTACTTTTTAAAAATGTGGGTGGGGTTCATCCTTATATTTCAAATATATTTTTTGTGGTCTAAATTGCGGACGGGTTAGTTAAAAAATCAATTAGTTGCAGGTCACTTATACATTGACCTGTGCATCACTGATACACACACACACACACATATATATATATATATATATATATATATACACATATACTGTGTACATATATATGTACACAGTGATCCTCAAAGTGTTATTCATACTCCTGCCATTTTGGGTTTTTTTTTGTTTTTATCATAAAAATAATCAGTTTTATCCTGTTTGTTTCTGACCTGTATGTGAAACACAAGTGAAGGACAAACTATGAAGGATATTTGGAGAAAAAAAAAATATTTCATGAGTATTTTATTAGTGAATTTAAAAAAAAAAAAACACCATCTTCAAAATGATTCTTACTCTAGGTTTATTCAGTCCAATGTCTTTAATTAATAGTCAATACAATAGTTTTTGTTCTGGATAAAGTGTCCACAGTCTGCCTGCTGTGGGGTTCTGGTCCAGTCTTCCTGTGGGGTTCTGGTCCAGTCTTCCTGTGGGGTTCTGGTCCAGTCTTCCTGTGGGGTTCTGGTCCAGTCTTCCTGTGGGGTTCTGGTCCAGTCTTCCAGCTGGGTTAGTGTTTTACATACAGGTCATTTTGTTTTTGTTTATATTGTTTGTATGTTCGGTTTGTCAGTCTGACCAAACCATATCCTCTGCTTCCATCTGCTGGTGACTTTAGGTACTGAATGTTTTAACAAACTCCAGGATATATTATTATTATTATATTTAACACATGACATCTGTGCTCTAAGGGAAGAAGAATCAATTCCATTATTATATTTGCATTAAGGAACTGAATTACTGATGTTTATCATTCATTCAGTGTGTCAGTGTGGGGTTTTTTCAAATAATTAACCTTATAATTAAGCTTCAGGTATCATGTGACATTTTGTGACTAAGACTATTTTTTATACAATTTCATTATGGTGCTCTGGACTAATCCAATCAATGCATGTCAATAATTGGTGTAAAATGCAGTTTGTTGTTTGAAAAAGATGTGAATATATAGAGCGGCTGTTGGTAGAGTGGGTCAGTTGGTAGAGTGGGTCAGTTGGTAGAGTGGGTCAGTTGGTAGAGTGGGTCAGTTGGTAGAGTGGGTCAGTTGGTAGAGTGGGTCAGTTGGTAGAGTGGGTCAGTTGGTAGAGTGGGTCAGTTGGTAGAGTGGGTCAGTTGGTAGAGTGGGTCAGTTGGTAGAGTGGGTCAGTTAGTAGAGTGGGACAGTTGGTAGAGTGGGTCAGTTGGTAGAGTGGGTCAGTTGGTAGAGTGGGTCAGTTGGTAGAGTGGGACAGTTGGTAGAGTGGGACAGTTGGTAGAGTGGGTCAGTTGGTAGAGTGGGTCAGTTAGTAGAGTGGGACAGTTGGTAGAGTGGGTCAGTTAGTAGAGTGGGACAGTTGGTAGAGTGGGTCAGTTGGTAGAATGGGTCAGATGGTAGAGTGGGTCAGTTGGTAGAGTGGCTCAGTTGGTAGAGTGGGTCAGTTGGTAGAGTGGGTCAGATGGTAGAGTGGGTCAGATGGTAGAGTGAGTCAGATGGTAGAGTGGGTCAGATGGTAGAGTGGGTCAGATGGTAGAGTGGGTCAGTTGGTAGAGTGGGTCAGATGGTAGAGTGGGTCAGTTGGTAGAGTGGGTCAGATGGTAGAGTGGGTCAGATGGTAGAGTGGGTCAGATGGTAGAGGGGGTCAGTTGGTAGAGTGGGACAGTTGGTAGAGTGGGACAGTTGGTAGAGTGGGTCAGTTGGTAGAGTGGGACAGTTGGTAGAGTGGGTCAGTTGGTAGAGTGGGTCAGTTAGTAGAGTGGGACAGTTGGTAGAGTGGGTCAGTTGGTAGAGGGGGTCAGTTGGTAGAGTGGGACAGTTGGTAGAGTGGGACAGTTGGTAGAGTGGGTCAGTTGGTAGAGTGGGTCAGTTAGTAGAGTGGGACAGTTGGTAGAGTGGGTCAGTTAGTAGAGTGGGACAGTTGGTAGAGTGGGTCAGTTGGTAGAGTGGGTCAGTTGGTAGAGTGGGTCAGTTGGTAGAGGGGGTCAGTTGGTAGAGTGGGTCGCCCAATGATCGAGACACTGAACCCTGACTTAGGCCCCCAGTAGGATTGACCTTTGACCTTAGAAACCTACTGGTGTGTGTGTGAATGGGTGAATGAGAAGCTAATGTAAAGAACTTTGAACCATGAAGGTGGAACATTTATAGAAGTTCAGAACATTTAACATTTATTTTCAGGACACAACTTTGGGAAAAGCCTAAACACATATATATAAAAAAAAAAAAAATGTTCCCCTCGCCCCACCTGGGCGGTGTCTCCTTCAGACTCGGGTCCTCTACCAGAGGCCCCTCCCACCTGGGCGGTGTGTCCTTCAGACTCGGGTCCTCTACCAGAGGCCCCTCCCACCTGGGCGGTGTGTCCTTCAGACTCGGGTCCTCTACCAGAGGCCCCTCCCACCTGGGCGGTGTGTCCTTCAGACTCGGGTCCTCTACCAGAGGCCCCTCCCACCTGGGCGGTGTGTCCTTCAGACTCGGGTCCTCTACCAGAGGCCCCTCCCACCTGGGCGGTGTCTCCTTCAGACTCGGGTCCTCTACCAGAGGTCTGGGAGCCTGAGGGTTCTGTGCAGGATCTTAGCTGTTCCTAACAATGTTCTCTTTTGGACACAGATCTCTGATGTTGTTCCTGGTATCTGCTGGAGACATTGTCCCAGCTTGGGGGTCACTGCCCCTAGTGCCCCCATCACTACTGGTACCACCGTTACCTTCACACTCCACATTTTCTCTAACTCCTCTTTCAGCCCTTGGTATTTCTCTTCTCTTCTCATGTTCTTTCTTTCTCATGTTGCTATCACTGGGGACTGCTACATCTATCACCACCACTGTCTTCTCATGTTTATCCACCACCACTATGTCAGGCTGATTGGCCATCACCATCTTGTCAGTCTGGATCTGGAAGTCCCACAGGATCTTGGCCTGTTTGTTCTCTGTCACCTTTGGGGGGTTCTCCCATCTTGACCCTTGACCTCCAGTCCATACTCTTTACAGATGTTCCTGTACAGTATGTCCTCTACCTGGTTATGCCTCTCCATGTATGCCTTACCTGCCACCATCTTACACCTGCTGTGATGTGCTGGACTGTTTCAGGGGCTTCTCTACACAGCCTACACCTGGGGTCCTGTCTGATGTGGTAGACCCCGGCCTCTATTGCTCTGGTGTTCAGGGCTTGTTCTTGTGCAGCCATGAGTAGTGTCTCTGTGCTGTCCTTTAGTCCAGCCTTTTCCAGACACTGGTATGTCTTTTCCATATCAGCCACCTCCTCAATTTGTCGATGGTACACGCCATGCAAGGGTTTGTCCTTCCATGATAGCCCCTCTGGTTCCTCGACCTTACTGGGCTTTTGTTGCCTGAGGCATTCACTTAGCAGTTGGTCATTGGGGACATTTTCTTGATGTATTCCTGGAGGTTCGCCGTTTCCTCCTGGACAGTAGTTCTGACACTTACTAGTCCTCGGCCCCCTTCCTTTCGCTTAGTGTACAGCCTCAGGACAGGATATATATATATATATATATATATATATATATGTCTCCTTTGACAACACTTCCCTAACTCTCTCTCTCTCCACACTTGCAACCGTGGTGTCATTTTCGACACCACCCTCAGCTTCACATCAAACAAGTCACTACCATCCTTTATTCACCTCAAAAACATCGTCCGTATCCGTCCATCTCTCTCCCTCTCCACTTATTCATGCTTTCATCACCTCCACACTACAATACTGCAGTATTTACTCCATAGTTCTCTATATTGAATATATTTCTGTCTATATTGAATATATTTCTGTCTATATTGAATATATTTTGTCTATATTGAATATATTTATCTCTATATTGAATATATTTATGTCTATATTGAATATATTTATTTCTATATTGAATATATTTTGTCTATATTGAATATATTTATCTCTATATTGAATATATTTATGTCTATATTGAATATATTTATTTCTATATTGAATACATTTATCTCTATATTGAATATATTTATCTCTATATTGAATATATTTATGTCTATATTGAATATATTTATTTCTATATTGAATATATTTATCTCTATATTGAATATATTTATCTCTATATTGAATATATTTATTTCTATATTGAATATATTTATCTCTATATTGAATATATTTATGTCTATATTGAATATATTTATTTCTATATTGAATATATTTATCTCTATATTGAATATATTTATCTCTATATTGAATATATTTATGTCTATATTGAATATATTTATTTCTATATTGAATATATTTATCTCTATATTGAATATATTTATCTCTATATTGAATATATTTATTTCTATATTGAATATATTTATCTCTATATTGAATATATTTATGTCTATATTGAATATATTTATTTCTATATTGAATATATTTATGTCTATATTGAATATATTTATCTCTATATTGAATATATTTATGTCTATATTAATATATTTATTTCTATATTGAATATATTTATGTCTATATTGAATATATTTATCTCTATATTGAATATATTTATCTCTATATTGAATATATTTATCTCTATATTGAATATATTTATTTCTATATTGAATATATTTATGTCTATATTGAATATATTTATCTCTATATTGAATATATTTATGTCTATATTGAATATATTTATTTCTATATTGAATATATTTATGTCTATATTGAATATATTTATCTCTATATTGAATATATTTATGTCTATATTGAATATATTTATCTCTATATTGAATATATTTATCTCTATATTGAATATATTTATTTCTATATTGAATATATTTATGTCTATATTGAATATATTTATCTCTATATTGAATATATTTATGTCTATATTGAATATATTTATTTCTATATTGAATATATTTGTCTATATTGAATATATTTATTTCTATATTGAATATATTTATGTCTATATTGAATATATTTATGTCTATATTGAATATATTTATCTCTATATTGAATATATTTATCTCTATATTGAATATATTTATCTCTATATTGAATATATTTATCTCTATATTGAATATATTTATTTCTATATTGAATATATTTATGTCTATATTGAATATATTTATCTCTATATTGAATATATTTATGTCTATATTGAATATATTTATTTCTATATTGAATATATTTATGTCTATATTGAATATATTTATGTCTATATTGAATATATTTATCTCTATATTGAATATATTTATGTCTATATTGAATATATTTATTTCTATATTGAATATATTTATCTCTATATTGAATATATTTATCTCTATATTGAATATATTTATGTCTATATTGAATATATTTATTTCTATATTGAATATATTTATCTCTATATTGAATATATTTATTTCTATATTGAATATATTTATGTCTATATTGAATATATTTATGTCTATATTGAATATATTTATCTCTATATTGAATATATTTATGTCTATATTGAATATATTTATCTCTATATTGAATATATTTATCTCTATATTGAATATATTTATCTCTATATTGAATATATTTATCTCTATATTGAATATATTTATCTCTATATTGAATATATTTATTTCTATATTGAATATATTTATGTCTATATTGAATATATTTATCTCTATATTGAATATATTTATGTCTATATTGAATATATTTATTTCTATATTGAATATATTTATTTCTATATTGAATATATTTATGTCTATATTGAATATATTTATCTCTATATTGAATATATTTATGTCTATATTGAATATATTTATCTCTATATTGAATATATTTATGTCTATATTGAATATATTTATTTCTATATTGAATATATTTATGTCTATATTGAATACATTTATCTCTATATTGAATATATTTATCTCTATATTGAATATATTTATTTCTATATTGAATATATTTATGTCTATATTGAATATATTTATGTCTATATTGAATATATTTATGTCTATATTGAATATATTTATCTCTATATTGAATATATTTATGTCTATATTGAATATATTTATTTCTATATTGAATATATTTATTTCTATATTGAATATATTTATGTCTATATTGAATATATTTATCTCTATATTGAATATATTTATGTCTATATTGAATATATTTATTTCTATATTGAATATATTTATGTCTATATTGAATATATTTATTTCTATATTGAATATATTTATGTCTATATTGAATATATTTATCTCTATATTGAATATATTTATGTCTATATTGAATATATTTATTTCTATATTGAATATATTTATGTCTATATTGAATATATTTATTTCTATATTGAATATATTTATGTCTATATTGAATATATTTATCTCTATATTGAATATATTTATCTCTATATTGAATATATTTATTTCTATATTGAATATATTTATTTCTATATTGAATACATTTATCTGTATAAAAGTTTGTTTTAGGAGTGCTACCTGGACACAGAATAAGTAATAATAATTAGAGGTTGTCCTTGGATGGGAAAACCAAGAGTAAGACAAAAAAGAATAAATTCTAAGGCACTCTCTTATAAGTGAACATTAAAAAAGCCTTTATTAAATTGGCTTGGTTATAAAATCCTATTAAAAAAAACAACGTGTTTGGACATACAAGCCTTCATCAGGGAGTCAGACATAACACAAAGCAGGAAGAGGTTTTTTTTTAAAAAAAGTGTCAACCAATCACAAGCCTCCACATTACAGTGTTAATCAGGTAAAAAGTGTCATATAAAAAACAGTGTAATATATAAAACCTCCACAAGGTGTCATCCTTAACAAGTCAATAAGACAAAAATAAAATGTGACATCATACAGGGTCTAAAAAAACAACAAACAAACAAGTTAAAAACAAGAAGAGGACAACCACATAGTAATAGAGGAACACCAAGGAGTAAAAAAAAAACCTCCAAACCAATCTACAATAAAAATCTATCTACATTTAAAAACAATTATTGTAGATTTTTAATGGAGATTGTTTTTTATTGTAGATTGTTGATCTTATAACCAAGCCAATTTAATAAAGGCTTTTTAAATTTTCACTTATAAGAGAGTGCCAAACAATTTTTTTCTTTTTTATATTTATCTCTATATTGATTATATTTATCTCAATATTGAATATATTTATCTCTATATTGAATATATTTATCTCTATATTGAATATATTTATCTCTATATTGAATATATTTATCTCTATATTGAATATATTTATCTCTATATTGAATATATTTATCTCTATATTGAATATATTTATCTCTTTATTGAATATATTTATCTCTATGTCTGTAACAAGTAAATTTTCTTCAGGTAAATGTCTTGTGTGTCGTGTGTTTTGTCACAGACGAAGGTTGATGTCAGCAGATATTCGCTCAGTGGTGTTTGATGTTTAGAGTAAAAGATTTAAGTCTAAAACCTCACACTCTGAACATCATGTTTCTTTCATCTCACACTCAAGTGGTTTTTGGTCAAATTGATCAAATTACAAATTTTCTTTTCAACCTGATGGTAACATTTGAATTGTGATGGTGACTTTTTACACATGAAACAACATTTATTAAAGGTTCGATATTGAACAGTGATGCAGAACTGTCATTAGTGTTATTTAGGTCTGTCATAATTAACACAGATTATTTCATCATCATCATCATCATCATCATTAGTCTGATTAAAACATTTTAAACTAATAAATGCAACACATTGAAAAAAGTAAAATATTGAATCAACTTAAAAGTTCTTTAATTTTGACTTTTTATCTCATCATTTTTGACTTATGGTCACACATAAAAACATCAACATAGGATTTAATTTAATTTAATTTGATTCACTCAACTAGATGTTTTTATGTGTGACCTATTGAAGAATTTTTAAGTTGATTCAATGTTTTACTTTTTTTCAGTGCAGTTGTTTTATTGAACCTTTTGAGGGTCTTGAATAAACACATTCATTTCATATATATTCATATTGTTGCAGACCTTTTGGACATGTTATCACATTTTTTGTATTTTCTAATAAAACAGTTAAGTGTTAATTTTAAATGTTTTAAAGCTTCTTTTACACAAAACATCATTAATAGTACAGACTACTGGAGAGGAATTTAACCCAAAAAGATGTAGTTTCAACTATTATCCAGTGTCTTCAGCTGCTCTGCTGTGTTTTTATATTTATCTTTAATGTGTTTTAAGTCTTTCACTCCTCAAGTGCCCACATCATGTCTGTGTGGGGACTTTCAAACACTCCCTGGGCATCCATCTAGAATATTCCAACGCTCAAACTCCTGCTGTAGCTTCTGCCACCATCACAGCTTTGTTGTTGAAGTTTTAGTCCAGGACGGTCAGGTCTAAAGTGTGTCACTCTGTGTTTTCTTCATCTGAACAACGACTGAAGTGAAGTTGTTTCAAATAAAACAACAGAATGTTCTGGAGCCGTTGTCTGTGCCGTGACGAACTTAACAGGACGTCCCTTAAGTGACAGACAGTAGTTAATAGTTGTCCAATCACACTGGACTGATACATATAAACTGTCATATCATTGGCCTGGGGCGCAGAGGCTCCGCCCCCCAACACCATTTAACTAATGATGCTGATAGAACACATACTTATTGTTTTTTTCCCTAGTAACTGTACATAATTGGCTATTCCACCGTGCTTTGGGGGTGTATATCAGTCTATAGCCTACGTCAGGGGTGTCCAAATCCAGTCCTCGAGGGCCAGTGTCCTGCATGTTTTAGATATTTCCCTCTTCCACATGATTCAGTTTAACTCTTTAACTCCTGAAACTTTAGCAGTTCCACAGTAAAAAGAATTATAATAAGCAACAACATGAACAAAAATGGCCAAAGTCATCAATAAAATGAACAAAAATGAATAATAAACTGACAAAATAATTAGTAACATGAAGAAAGTAAGACACAAATGGAGCAAAAGGAAAGAAAAAAGAATAAAATAAAAAGTAGAATGTAGAAAAATAAACAATAAGCAACAAAATGAACAAAAACTTTGTGTCTTACTTTGTTCATGTTACTAATTATTTTGTCAGTTTATTATTCATTTTTGTTCATTTTATTGATGACTTTGGCCATTTTTGTTCATGTTTTGCTTATTTTATTTTCATTCTTTTTTACTGTGGAACTGCTAATGTTTCAGGAGTTAAAGGGTTAAACTAAATCACGTGGAAGAGGGAAATATCTAAAACATGTAGGACACTGGCCCTCGAGGACTGGATTTGGACACCCCTGGCCTACGTAATAGTCTAAGGCACAGGTGTCAAACTCCAGTCCTGGAGGGCCGGTGTCCTGCATGTTTTACATATTTCCATCTTCCACGTGAGTCAGTTTAACCCTTTAACTCCTAAGACTAAAGCAGTTCCACGGTAAAAAAAAAAAAATCAATAAATCAAAAATCCAGAACAAAAAGAAAAAAATAATCAAAAAAATTAAGTAAATTGAATAATAAACTAACAACAATCTGTAACATGAATAATGTAAGACACAAATGAAACAAAATCAAAGAAAACGAAAAAAAAAAATAAACAAAATGTAGAAAAATAAACAAAATGAGCAGCAAAATTAACAAAAACTAATAAATATTGACAAAATGACAAATAATGTGGAAACATTTGCAAAATAATTTACTAAAAAAGAAAAATAGTATTGAAATGTAATAATTTTGCCTTTTTCAAAAAAGATTGTTGCATTTTTACACCTGAAAGTCAGTAAAAAAAAATACAATAAACTAATAATAAAATCAAATCAGTTTAATTTTTATGAATATTTCAATGAAACCATCCATTCAGAACGCACCAGCGCTGACATTTAAGAGTTAATAATCTGCTTTTCATCATAATGATGGAATGGCTTAAAGGTTTGATGGAAGAGGGAAATATGTGAAACATGCAGGACACTGACTCTCCAGTGTTCTAGAACATAGACATAAACCTACCCACGTGTCTATCAACGCTCATGTTCACTGTCGCCTGGACGATAGAGAAGCTCAGTGACGACATGTTGACGTGGGTTCCATGGACGTTATGACCCAGTGACAACAGATGCACCTTTAATCTGCTCCATGTGCATCGATTTAAACCTAATCAATGCTGTTCTCCTGAACGCACCATCTTCAATCACCTCCAGAACCTGAGACGAGATGTTCATCATGTTTGGTGCAAATTCCAGCGTCAGTTTGTCTTTATATAGAAAACATTAGTGAAGGACAGAGGTACAGTACTCATACAAAACGGTTCTGTTCAAGCATAGAACTCAAAGGGTTCTATCTGCACTTTTAATTCATTGATATTTATTCATTCATTCATTCATTATCTGAACCCGCTTTATCCACACTAGGGTCGCGGGGGTCACTGGGGGCCTAATCCAGCTACAATGGGTGAAGGCGGGGTACACCCTGTATGAGACGCCAGTTCATCTCAGGGCTGAACATATATAGACAAACAATCACTCTCACATTCACACCTATGGACAATTTTAGATTAACCAATTAACCTATCAGTGCATGTGTTTGGATGGTGGGAGGAAACCGGAGTGCCCGGCGAAAACCCACGCGGACACGGGGAGGACATGCAAACTCCACACAGAAAGGTCTGGTACGGGATTCGAACCAGGGTCCTTCTTGCTGTGAGGCACGAGTGCTAACCACTGCACCACCGTGCTAACCACTGCACCACCGTGCTAACCACTGCACCACCGTGCTAACCACTGCACCACCGTGCTAACCACTTCACCACCGTGCTAACCACTGCACCACCGTGCTAACCACCGCACCACCGTGCTAACCACCGCACCACCGCGCTAACCACCGCACCACCGCGCTAACCACCGCACCACCGCGCTAACCACCGCACCACCGCGCTAACCACCGCACCACCGCGCTAACCACCGCACCACCGCGCTAACCACCGCGCTAACCACCGCACCACCGCGCTAACCACCGCACCACCGTGCTAACCACCGCGCTAACCACTGCACCACCGCGCTAACCACCGCGCCACCATGCTAACCACCGCACCACCCTGCTAACCACCGCACCACCGTGCTAACCACCGCACCACCGTGCTAACCACCGCACCACCGTGCTAACCACCGCACCACCCTGCTAACCACCGCACCACCGTGCTAACCACCGCACCACCATGCTAACCACCGCACCACCATGCTAACCACTGCACCACCGTGCCGCCCCACATTGATATTTATGTTTTCTTAATTTTGTTTTAACTGTAATTGTGTGTTTTTAACTTCTTTCTTTTTGTATTTTCGTAAAGCACTGTGAATTTCCCTCCATATGAATTGTTCTATAAAGACACCTTGCTTGCTTCGCAGATTTAATCAATATTTAACATATATTTAGGGTATTTTACTGTCTGACTTCTTCAATATAGACCAAAGCCTGAACCTGCTGAACTCTGACCTTAATCACAGAAGTGTGAAAACAGCAGCTGTAAGCTTCTTCAGAAGTTATCAGAGATATTAACTGAGACAATTAAGACAGGTAAGTAAAGATGAACAGCATTACAGGAATTGATTTAAATAAAGAACACACAAAAATTCTTGTCTTTGTTTTCTTTCTTTGTATAGTCCCTTGAAATTGTCTTTCATGTCCTCAAAGAGGAAGAAAGAAGAAATAGAAAAGTAGAAAAAAAAGCCTCAGAGCTCTGAATCAAAATTAAATTAAATTAAATTAACAAACCCAATGTCCATCTAACCGAGTGCTATGTTTTTATGTGTCCCATGTGTGTGCATTAAACCTCCTTATCTGGAGCCTTTGGCTGAAGACAGGACAAGCAGGTGAGTGGCAGACGCTGGCTGCACATGCATTCAGGAAAGTTCCAACGACGAAACAACCTGTAGGATATTATTATTATTATTATTATTATTATTATTATTATTATTATTATTCGATATCTTAACTCAAAGTGCAGTGTTAAAACATAACGGTCCAGAAACTGTACACATTGAAGCGGTCACTAGCTCAGTTAAACAGTATCACATTAGTCCATTGTTTTAGCTTACAGTCAAAATGCATTAAAATTGTTCAAAATAAGCAACGAAAACATACAAATACATGAACCAAATACATCTTCATAAGAGACAGTATCCATGCTTAAAAGCATTGGATACTGTCTGAAATCACTCCTTAACCCTCTATAGTGACCACGCCATTTTGTAGGGATGTCTGAATCTTTAGTGAACTATTTATAATCACTATATAGTGCACTCAATGTATCCCATAATCCACAGTGAAAATGTAATCGACATTCGATGATCACTAACCAAAGCACTTTTATCCCATCATGCATTGCACAAATCAAAAAAATGGTCAAAGGCGTCAGTAAATCTAATGTTCTATCGTAGTAGCCTAGCCACACTAGCTCCTCCTAGCATCAGTAAACCTAATGTTCTATCGTAGTAGCCTAGCCACACTAGCTCCTCCTAGCATCAGTAAATCTAATGTTCTATCGTAGTAGCCTAGCCACACTAGCTCCTCCTAGCATCAGTAAATCTAATGTTCTATCGTAGTAGCCTAGCCACACTAGCTCCTCCTAGCATCAGTAAATCTAATGTTCTATCGTAGTAGCCTAGCCACACTAGCTCTTCCTAGCATCAGTAAATCTAATGTTCTATCGTAGTAGTCTAGTTTCACTCAATGTAACTTTTGTCTAGATTTCCCTGAAACTGGTCGACCAATCACAGTGAAGTATAGAGTCAGAGGGCGGGCCTAACAAAGTGGAGCTGCAACGATTGGTAGAGAAACAAGTGTAAACAACCATAGAAGAAGAAGAACAACAGGTGTAGATTTCCTTTTATCACAGATGAGTGAAGAATGTGAGAAAACATCAACAATCTTTAAATTCTTTTTACAGAAGCGACAACAGTCGTTCAGCTCCATAATCCACCATTTTGTTTAGTCATTCTTAATTTTGTCCAGACTCCTCCTTTTAGCCCCGCCTCCTCTGACTATGAAGCACCTCTAGACCCATACATGGAATGAATAGAGGTAGCACTGCTAGGCTAGGCTAGGCTAGGCTAGGCTAATTGGACAGCATACCAACAGAGCTACAGGAGCTGTTCAGTAACACTAAACTTTAAGTCTGCCTGTTGGATGACAGGCACGAGCCAAGAGTTGCTCAACAGTTAACAACAGTAAAACAGTCAAGTTTATTCTACTTTGTTTATTTTATTGCACAAACAGTAAAAAAAAATAATAAAAGCCTTTTAATTTTGTGAGACAACACTGTTATGTTTTAATTGTTCGATGGTGAACAACAACAGCACCGTAGTAGTGTCCGGAAAGCGAGATTTTTTTTTGCTAGGATGGTGATGGATTTATTTACATATTCCACGCCCCAAACTAATTTCATTGGTCACTCAACTCAATAGACTCACGCAGCATCATTGACAGATTGGCTAACATCCGATTAGCTAGCTAACTAAAGTAATATGGAAGATTTAGCTATTTCACTTATCAATAATATTTTTTATTAATTATGCTTTGGTGCCAACGCTGGCAGCAACCAGGAAATGCAGAAGTAGAAGCAGGGACAGAACAATGTTGACTTTTGGAAATCAGTCAGAAAAAAATTATGAAGTTTAAATCAAACTTTATTAATATATGGTTGAACCATCTCAGGCAGCAGCCACAGAACACTTTATGGTTAAAGGTCAAGGTTAGGGTTAAAGGTCAGGCAGCAGAGTTAACTACACAACAGCGTAGTCTACAAAAAAACACAGAGTGACACTCAAAGGTTCTGGACAATAAACTGTTCAAACCATCACTATTTCATCCAAGCGTCAAGGAAAACCAGCTAGCTAGCTAAAGCTAAGCTAACACCAACTAGTTTTTCAAAGAGTTAACTATTTTCAAAGAGTTAACTATTTAGTGCACTATATTTATTTCCCTATGCAGGAAGTAGGGGAGTGACTGAATAATTTCGGACAATACCCATGACTTTGGACGATGTTAACTAATCACTCGCCTGGTGAAAAAATTTAAATAATAATAATAATAATAATTTAACAAAAAAAAACTCACCGGAATTTGTCAGTCAAGGAAAACACGGTAACACTTTGTCCAGGTCCTGTCCTTACACACATTTTGCTTCTCAAACGAAATATTACCCAAAACAAAATAAGTGTTTTAACTATATTGTAAAAATAAAAGATGAATTGAAGTCGTTTTAATCTTTGCTTTACAGTTCTTCCGTTTCCCTCATATCTTCACAGGTACAGTCGTTATTCTTCATCTAACAATCTTCCCTCCTAACAGTGTTATTACTGCCCCTAGTGGGCGGGAGTGGAAGTTCAAACACATAGACAAATGACAGAAAATAGTACCTCAATTTACGACATTCATTCGTTCTATAAGTGTTTTTGTACCGTGAATTTTTCATAGAGTCGCATTTTACATGTAAAAGGCCCCAAATACTACCCCCTAAATATTTTAAAATTGACAAAAGTAAACACTTTTTGTTTTAAATATGTGTTAAAAGTAAAAGAAAATGTATATTTTAGATATAATGTATTGGTGTCAGTGGGTAAATACGTCTTCACTGACTGAACATTAAACATTAAACCATTCAAATGAACCAGACATGTGGGTCATTTTCATACCAGACATGTGGGTCATTTTCACACCAGACATGTGGGTCATTTTCATACCAGACATGTGGGTCATTTTCACACCAGACATGTGGGTCATTTTCATACCAGACATGTGGGTCATTTTCACACCAGACATGTGGGTCATTTTCATACCAGACATGTGGGTCATTTTCATACCAGACATGTGGGTCATTTTCATACCAGACATGTGGGTCATTTTCATACCAGACATGTGGGTCATTTTCATACCAGACATGTGGGTCATTTTCATACCAGACATGTGGGTCATTTTCACACCAGACATGTGGGTCATTTTCACACCAGACATGTGGGTCATTTTCACACCAGACATGTGGGTCATTTTCATACCAGACATGTGGGTCATTTTCATACCAGACATGTGGGTCATTTTCATACCAGACATGTGGGTCATTTTCACACCAGACATGTGGGTCATTTTCATACCAGACATGTGGGTCATTTTCATACCAGACATGTGGGTCATTTTCATACCAGACATGTGGGTCATTTTCACACCAGACATGTGGGTCATTTTCACACCAGACATGTGGGTCATTTTCACACCAGACATGTGGGTCATTTTCATACCAGACATGTGGGTCATTTTCATACCAGACATGTGGGTCATTTTCATACCAGACATGTGGGTCATTTTCATACCAGACATGTGGGTCATTTTCACACCAGACATGTGGGTCATTTTCACACCAGACATGTGGGTCATTTTCACACCAGACATGTGGGTCATTTTCACGCCAGACATGTGGGTCATTTTCACACCAGACATGTGGGTCATTTTCACACCAGACATGTGGGTCATTTTCATACCAGACATGTGGGTCATTTTCATACCAGACATGTGGGTCATTTTCATACCAGACATGTGGGTCATTTTCATACCAGACATGTGGGTCATTTTCATACCAGACATGTGGGTCATTTTCATACCAGACATGTGGGTCATTTTCATACCAGACATGTGGGTCATTTTCATACCAGACATGTGGGTCATTTTCATACCAGACATGTGGGTCATTTTCACACCATTGGGTTTGTTTTAATTGTCACTTTCACCTTCAACAATGTTTGGTGAAATACTGATCCAAAGACGATCAACTTTGACCACTTTTCATAATCTTCCTAAAATGTAGAAAGCATATGTTGTCAAAGTGAACGATAATGTTCAGGATTCGTGTCCTGACAATTTTTTCGGGATTGTTTTTTTTCTAGGAATTCAGAAAGTTGATGAAATGTGTCCAGAAAGGTCTTTTATTGGTGCTGGTGGAATGATGGCTCCTCCTCCTTTTTTATCGTCTCCTGTTTCTCTTCTATTAATAACATCAAAATCACTTTCTTTGGGCTCATAATCAATAATGAATACGTTCTGTAATAAAGTTTAAATGAACACACTGGGAAAAACTCACCAAACAACAGTAACTCTGTGATGAATGAGGGTCAAAGGTCACCAAAAGCATCATGGGTAGCTCCCTCATAGCCAATGGGATCATACGTACCAGTACTGTATTTACAGTTTGGGGGGTTTGGTTTAGTTTCATGAATTACATTTTCTTTCGTATTCACAGACGAAAAATTGCCGTAAATGTTTTTCGTAACTTGGATTAATTCGTTAGCTGGGTCTGTGCTAAGTTGAGGTGTGACTGGATAATAGAAAATGAGAAATACATTTAACAGGTGGATTTGAGTGAATTACATATAATTAATCATTATGACCATTGGCCTCATTTTATCATTACCCCTAACATGATCAATAATATAAATAGGCTCCAACACAGAGGGATAAATCAATTCAATTCAATTTTATTTATAAAGCCCTAAATCACAACAAAGTCGTCTCAGAGGGCTTTACAAAAACATAATCAACTACAGAAATACATGAACAGTCCCAGGCATCCCCTGTCCTTAGAAAAAAATCACCTATGGGAAGATAAAGGAAGTTTTATTAAGAATAGTGGGTCTTCAATTGTTGCTTCTAGTTCCACCAGTGTTGACAGGTAAAAGAATCCTAAATGAAAATATTAATAAGCCTTCATTGTCCATGTGTGGGTCAGCAGGGGGGCACAGCAGGGGGCTACAGAACACTAAGGTTCATCTGCACAAGAGCAAATAAACCTTCAAAACAACCACATCATATTCACCTACAACCAACATATGACCTTTTCATTACATATTTATTAGAGTTTTCTGACAATTTATGTGTTGATGATTAAAGAGGTCAAAAAAAGGAAAGCTTACATCTGCATCCGCTCCCCCTCCCACTCACTATCAAACATTAATTATTTGCTTTTTTGCAGGCGGGAGTCTGCCCTTTTGCTAAAGGGAGTCATTTATCCCTTTGCGTGATGCCTGAATTAAATCAACTCAAAAATAATGAACATAGCAACACTCCTGTAGCTAATAATAATAATAATAACAATAATAATAATAAAATATTATAATAATAATAATAATAATAAAATAATAATAATAATATAATAATAATAATAATAATAATAATAATAATAATAATAATAATAATAATAATAATAATAATAAAATGATAATAATAATAATAATA
>CM035804.1:50241374-50248874 GCA_020466265.1 Siphamia tubifer
GTACATCCTTCTTTCTCTTTTCTCCGCCTAAAACTCTCTGCCCCCCCCTTCTGTCTGCCCCCCCTTCTGTCTGCCCCCCCTTCTGTCTGCCCCCCCCCTTCTGTCTGCCCCCCCCCTTCTGTCTGCCCCCCCCTTCTGTCTGCCCCCCCCTTCTGTCTGCCCCGCCTATTTCACAACACTAGTGTGTTAAAGTAGTGACAGTAAAAAACTGTAATAACCTGTAGAATAAGCGGGATAATACATGGAACACCAGTTACTATTGAAAACGGGGGAATATTTTTCGTTAGTAACTGGTGTTCCATGTATTATCCCTTGCAAATAACGCTATATAAAGTAACAGTTTGTGTATGTCAAACATTTGTCTGTATTTTTAGTGCATTTCATTTTATTTGTAGTGAATTGTCGTGTGTTTTTAGCCATTTTAGTAAATATTTGCTACATCTTTGTCTATTTTTAAGGCCTTTTACTCTATTTATAGGGTATTTTAGTGTATTTTTAGTGCATTCTATTTTATTTTTCGTCAATTGAATGGATTTTTGGCCACATTTGAGGCAATGGTGGAGGAAAAAATCTAAATGTAAGAGTGTTTTTCAGTCTACGTCTTTTCTCCTGTCAAATAAAAAGTAATAGTGAGTGCTTTAGTCCAAACTCCAGGGTGTTTCCTTTACAAAGAGCTCATTCTTTTGACTAAGAGCCTTTTTTTTATCTGTACTCCAAACGCTGGAAGAACAGCTGAACTTGTCATTGACTCTTTTAAACTAAATCAGCCCAGAATAGTAAAGTGTTAAATTATCAGATGAGACTATTGTGAACAAAGTCTTCTTCTTCTTGGTCCAGAATATTCCAGTTCTCCCTGATTACTGCACACCATGCATGCAGTGGAGGAAGAACCCCTCCTGGAGCCATTACCATCGCTCTAAATACCACCAGGGAGTGAGGGTTTTCAATTTTTTATTTTTTTTGCAGCTGCAATCACATCATTCTAAGTATTTATTCATTAGAGGTGAAGTTCCAGAGTGATTTTAAAGCCTTTCCATCCGTCTAATATCTCACACTCCTTCATGATGCCTCACATCTTCCTAACCCCATACTGTGATGGTGGCTCCCGTTGCCTAGCAACCAGCCCTCTCAGAGAAGGTGACAGCATTTGAGTGGGCACCCTCACCTCCCCACATCACCTCCCAACCCCACCCCCCCCTCCCTCCTTTCAGCAGCCGGATGCTTTTAAAGTCAAGTAAACACACCTCGCTCCGCACCGTCGGCATGGTGCTCTCATGCTTTAAGGTCACCATGGCAACCAGTCAAATAAGAGACAGCATGCTTCACTCACATTTATACATTTTCTGACTATTTTTATTTATTGTTTTACATATTTAGAAGTCACTGGATGGTAGGGCTGCACGATATTAGAAAAAAACTGACATTGCGATAAAAAAAAAAAATGTTGATATGAAAAACTCCTCAGGAGTAAATAACAGCTGCGTGCTACCGACGCTAACGGTCAAACAGATTAGTGGTCGACACTGAACATATATTTGAGTGTCATCCTTCTGTAGTCGAAATAATTAAAATAAATAAAAGTATATATAAATAATTAAGACCAATAATTGTAATTGGAATAATAGTTTTTATATATTTATTCTTCTTAGTCTTCTTTTAACTGTATTTATTGTCTTTTATGTTTTTAATTCATATATGTTTACACGATATTTTTGCACTGTGGGTGGGAAGTACCACTCCAATTTCATTGTTTGCTTTTTCTTGCACAATGACAATAAAGGATAAAGGCTATTAAAGGCATTCTACATGGTTTGGTACCAATCTGAAAGTTCTGTGACCCTCTGTTCTGGAGTTAGAACCCATAATGTGATTTTGACCTTTTAGTTAATTGTGACCTTAACCTTTGACCTTTATTTAAATGGATCGTGGCATCTGATGTGCATTAGCTATATGTAGGCAGACAGACAGACCAATAAACAAAACTCAAAAACAATACCCCTCTCCCCTTTGGGAGGGGGCGGGGTTTATTGTGCCTGACACCACTTGTTTGTTTTCATTTTAACTGGACCATGTTTTGTTCCCTCCATGATTCCTCAGGCCTTTTTTCAGATTGTTTCGTCCTAAAACGTTTGATGTTTCATGACCTTTACCGAAAAATTGTGATGAAAGTTGTGGTGCTTTTTAGTCTGTTGTTGTAGGAGGAAGTTTTCCCTTTTTGTAACAAAAAGTTAATATTTAGAATATTTAGTTACTGGAAAATTAATTCAAAGTCAATGTGATAAGTTCCTGAAAACTAACTTTTACCCAGATGGAAAACAATTACGAGGATTAAAAAAACAACTAAATATATATTTTTTCCAAATTCACCTTTTGGTTCAAAGGTTAAAGGTCACATGACCTCGTAACACTACATGAAGTTATAAATATAATATAAATGTCTCAGTCAAAAAAAACAATACTAGTACTGTGTACTGTGTACTGTGTACTGTGTACTGTGCACTGTGTACTGTGTACTGTGCACTGTGTACTGTGCACTGTGTACTGTGTACTGTGCACTTTGTACTGTGTACTGTGCACTGTGTAGTGTGCACTGTGTACTGTGTACTGTGCACTGTGTACTGTGCACTGTGCACTGTGTACTGTGTACTGTGCACTGTGCACTGTGTACTGTGTACTGTGTACTGTGCACTGTGTACTGTGCACTGTGCACTGTGCACTGTGTACTGTGTACTGTGCACTGTGTACTGTGCACTGTGCACTGTGCACTGTGTACTGTGCACTGTGCACTGTGTACTGTGTACTGTGCACTGTGTACTGTGCACTGTGTACTGTGCACTGTGTACTGTGTACTGTGTACTGTGCACTGTGCACTGTGTACTGTGTACTGTGCACTGTGCACTGTGTACTGTGTACTGTGCACTGTGTACTGTGCACTGTGTACTGTGTACTGTGTACTGTGCACTGTGCACTGTGTACTGTGTACTGTGCACTGTGCACTGTGTACTGTGTACTGTGTACTGTGCACTGTGTACTGTGCACTGTGCACTGTGCACTGTGTACTGTGCACTGTGCACTGTGTACTGTGTACTGTGCACTGTGTACTGTGCACTGTGTACTGTGCACTGTGTACTGTGTACTGTGTACTGTGCACTGTGCACTATGTACTGTGCACTGTGCACTGTGTACTGTGCACTGTGCACTGTGTACTGTGCACTGTGCACTGTGTACTGTGCACTGTGTACTGTGCACTGTGTACTGTGTACTGTGCACTGTGCACTATGTACTGTGCACTGTGTACTGTGCACTGTGTACTGTGCACTGTGTACTGTGTACTGTGTACTGTGTACTGTGCACTGTGTACTGTGCACTGTGTACTGTGCACTGTGTACTGTGTACTGTGTACTGTGCACTGTGCACTATGTACTGTGCACTGTGCACTGTGTACTGTGCACTGTGCACTGTGTACTGTGCACTGTGCACTGTGTACTGTGCACTGTGTACTGTGCACTGTGTACTGTGTACTGTGCACTGTGCACTATGTACTGTGCACTGTGTACTGTGCACTGTGTACTGTGCACTGTGTACTGTGCACTGTGTACTGTGTACTGTGTACTGTGCACTGTGCACTGTGCACTGTGCACTGTGTACTGTGTACTGTGTACTAGAGGCAGTTTATGACAAAAACAGAACAAAAACACAGATATTACGACAAACTTTAAAATATGATAAATAAAATATTACCTGGATGAAAAACATGGGAAATGGGACTCGACAGTAGCTGGCGACACCCGATCAAACATGCAAGTGTGAAGGACCCCGAAACCCAGAACAGCAATCACAGCAAGGTAGGGCCAAGCCAACAGGGCACCCCCCATGCCGGGCCGTAGGAGCCACAGGGCACCGCCCCTAGAGAGCCACCGGGGCCACCGTGAACGATGCAAACCTGGAGAACAAGAGGGAGCAGCTACAGACCCCCCCCCCAGCACACCAAGACCGACCCAGGCAGCCCGGGGCACGAGGACCCACCCGCCAACCCAACCCCAACCCCGCCGACCCTACCACCCGACCCGACCCGACCCGACCCGCCCAACCCCACCCCCACACCCTCCCCCGAGGGGGCCAATGGCCCCACACAGCCAGTAAGCCAGAAACAGAGGCCGAGCGGCCCACCAAAGGGGCGGCACCAGCCCGTCACAACGCAGGCCGCCACCGGCAGCCGGTCAGAGAACAACGGAGCCGGGACCCGATATGAGCCCAGAGGGTAAAAATGGACAGTGTGGTGGGGCCCGGTGACACCAACAGGGAGGCACCCCGCACCAGCCCCAGGCGAGCGCAGTACACCCAGGGCCCCCACCCCCCCGCAATGCACCCCAACAACCCACCAGGACAGAGCCACCACACGCCACCAGCCTGCAGTACAGCCACAGCGCCCGCTATATATATATATATATATATATATATATATATATATATATATATATATATATATATATATATATATATATATATATATTGTATTAATGCTTCCTCTGGTTTTATGAACAGACTTTTATTCACAGTTCAACCATAACTTAATATTCATGTTCAGTCATTATAAAGGCTGAGTTCAGTGGATTTTTTTACCTCATTTCTTAAAGTATAACAGCTGTTAAATGTAGTGTCATTTACTCCAAATATATGGTCAAATCTATTCCATCAAAATGAATGGACATTCATTCTCGAGGTTTGTTTTTCCAGAGTGTATTTGAACGTGTCATCGTGTTCCCGCTGTGTTCACATGTGGCCATGTAGCCTGAAGCCACACTGAAAAAACATGACGTGAGTGGTTGACGACTCTAAATGGCAGCACTTGAAATAGCCTGTACCTGCAGCCCTGCGCGCACACACATGCTGATGCGTTTACGCGCCTCTGCTGCTCCTGGGTCTGCGCGTGCGTCAGCGGAGGAAAGTGGAGCTCTACATCCAACTGGAAATTTTTTTTTTTAACTTTAGAAGCTGAAACTTTACTTCAAAAACTATGAATACGGATCGATCAGAAAACGTGTCTTTCTTTGATTTCGTTGGAGGAGTTCAACTTCTCCAGGGGGGGGATGTCCGGACAGCCGTGCCCGTCATCCTCATTGGGATCTGCGTCTCCGGTGCTGTTGGCAATTTATTGGTTTTGCTCATTTTCATCCGTGATTTCAGAAGCGGAAAGGGCTCCGAAATTAAAGCCTTCCTCGCCTCTCTGGCTTCCACGGACTTGGTGATCCTGCTGCTGTGCGCTCCCGTGCGCGCCGTTACCTTCTACAAGCAGACCTGGACCATGGGGGGGTTTGTTTGCAGGACCACGGACTGGTTCCAACACTCCTGCGTGGTTGCAAAAACTCTCATGCTGGCCGCCACCACCAGGTCCAAACACACTCTGGGGACCTTCTACGGTCCGACGTGGATCCACGGAGCCCTGGCGTTCATTTGGATAGTGTCCATGATGTTTCCACTTCCACAGATGCTTTTTGCCACTTTGCTGCCGCACGGGAACGACGTGATTTGCGTGTCAGAGATGCCGATGTGCGCGTCTGACTTCATGAATTTGTTCTACAAGATTTATCCAAGCGCGACCTTCGTGGTTCCGGTCATCTTTACGCTCGCGTATTACACCAAAACCCTGCACGCGGCCGTCAATAACGCACCCAGTCCAGTCCACCAGAGCAAAGTCACGTTGGTTTTACTGTGTCTGAGTGGCGCAATGGGGCTCATGCTGCTCCCGGACTGGGGCACTTTCACCTGGATCAGACTCGGGAACAATAAACCTCCGGTGGGTTTGATCATCTTTGCGCAGGTGCTTGTTTACGCATGTAGCGCAGTGTCGCCGGTGATTCTCATGACCATGTACGACGACGTGCGTCAGGGACTCATCGCCATCTGGTTCATCTCGACCTGCAGGGCCTCCAAACACATCACCTCAAATAATACATGTCCGAAAACTGAGGGGAACGGGGCCGAGATGATGGGGGCCAACGCAGTGGCCAACCCCGGGGAGAAGACGTTCCCGGATGTGGAACACTTTTGGACAGGGCGCAGGAACACGCACGTGGAGGAAGAGCAAGACCCGGTTCCGTGGGAACGAGAGGAGAAGATGGTGTAGAAGCAGGTGGGGGTGGGAGGGGTCCCAGGTGTGGGTTACAGCAGGTGGAGGGGTCAAACTCCTTTTAGTTCAGGGGCCACATTAAGACACATTTGATCAGGGGCAACACAGCCATTTAAACTGTGTGTGTGTGTGTGTGTGGGGGGGGGGGTTCTAGAGTTAACTCTTATTTAATTGTGGGGAAGGGTTAGGGTTAACTTATTTAAATGTGGGGAAGGTCTATGGGTTAACTCTTATTTAAATGTGGGGGGGTCTAAGGTTAACACTTATTTAAATGTGGGGGGGGGTCTATGGGTTAACTCTTATTTAATTACGGGGGGGGTCTATGGGTTGACACTTATTTAATTTTAGGGGGGGACTAGGTTTAACACTTATTTAAATGTGGGGGGGGGGGTCCTAAGTTGTGTCACATGAGCAAAATTTTCTGAATCTATCATTGGCAAAATGATCCATTAATGGTTAAATATTTATGTTAAAAAAGTAAAATAACAAAAATGTGTTTTTCCTCAATTAAACATTTATTCCAAGAAGAACAAAACTTTTGACAGAAATATGATGAGAATAAAAACCTGCCCCTCCCAACTGAAAACATCCAAAAGTGCTCCTTCGACTGTCAGTAAATGATCTTAGGGCAGTGGTTCTCAAATGCAGGTACGTGTACCCCTGGGGGTACGTAGAGGTACTGCAGGGGGTACGTCAAACTTTTCTAAATTCTTTTAAATAATAACGACTGTATTTTCCGCACGATAAGGTGCATTAACTGAAGCCAACATTATGAGATGAAGATAACCCATGTGATTTTGACCTTTTAGTCAATTGTGACCTTGACCTTTGACCTTTACTCAAATGGATCATTACATCTGATGCATATTATCTATATGTATATGATCATGGAATGTCATGGTGATATTTATAGTATTCATTGAGTTATAGCATGATATGTCTGTGTGGACACACACACACACACACACAGACACACACACACACACACACACACACACACAGACACACACACACACACACACACACACACACACACACAGACACACACAGACACACACAGACACACACACACACACACACACACACAGACACACACACACACACACAGACACACAGACACACACAGACACACACACACACACACAGACACACACACACACACACACAGACACACACAGACACACAGACACACACAGACACACACACACACACACACAGACACACACACACACACACAGACACACACACACACACACACACACACACAGACACACAGACACACAGACACACACAGACACACAGACACACAGACACACACACACACACACACACACACACACAGACACACACACACACACACACAGACACAC
>CM035804.1:50251374-50279670 GCA_020466265.1 Siphamia tubifer
CTATAAGGCACAGTGGACTATAAGGCACAGTGGACTATAAGGCACACCGAACTATAAGGCACAGTGGACTATAAGGCACAGTGGACTATAAGACACAGTGGACTATAAGGCACAGTGGACTATAAGACACAGTGGACTATAAGGCACACCGGACTATAAGACACAGTGGACTATAAGGCACAGTGGACTATAAGACACAGTGGACTATAAGGCACAGTGGACTATAAGACACAGTGGACTATAAGGCACACCGGACTATAAGACACAGTGGACTATAAGGCACACCGGACTATAAGACACAGTGGACTATAAGGCACAGTGGACTATAAGGCACAGTGGACTATAAGACACAGTGGACTATAAGGCACACCGGACTATAAGACACAGTGGACTATAAGGCACAGTGGACTATAAGGCACAGTGGACTATAAGGCACACCGGACTATAAGACACAGTGGACTATAAGGCACAGTGGACTATAAGGCACACTGGACTATAAGACACAGTGGACTATAAGGCACAGTGGACTATAAGGCACACCGGACTATAAGACACAGTGGACTATAAGGCACACCGGACTATAAGACACAGTGGACTATAAGGCACAGTGGACTATAAGGCACACTGGACTATAAGACACAGTGGACTATAAGGCACACCGGACTATAAGACACAGTGGACTATAAGACACAGTGGACTATAAGACACAGTGGACTATAAGGCACAGTGGACTATAAGGCACAGTGGACTATAAGGCACAGTGGACTATAAGGCACACCGGACTATAAGACACAGTGGACTATAAGGCACAGTGGACTATAAGGCACACCGGACTATAAGACACAGTGGACTATAAGGCACAGTGGACTATAAGGCACACCGGACTATAAGGCACAGTGGACTATAAGGCACAGTGGACTATAAGGCACAGTGGACTATAAGGCACAGTGGACTATAAGGCACACCGAACTATAAGGCACACTATGAGAAAATTAAAGTCTTCTAAGTGCACCTTATAGTCTGTAAAATGCAGTGTCTAAAGTTTGACAACTCTGGTTTTTCTTTGTTGAAGGCTGTGTTTGGGTTAATTCAATGTAAAAATACATTTGTACACTTTTCATGTACATGTTTTGTTGTAGGTTTGACTTTTGTAAACTGAATATTTGTTCTTCTTGAGTAGAAAGCCCTTTATTATAACCACAGTGAGTTTAGATTTGATGTAAATATCCAGACTATTTTAGCAGCAGAGCGTTTGTTGTGACTTTGTGTGTGATGGATATTAAAACATTGTCAAACATGGACTGATCTGACTTTTGTTTTTTTTCTCCTAAAGGCCATAAACACACCCATCCCCTGTTTTAATCATGGATAAAATATCATTTAAATCTCTCCATTTAATTCCAATGGGTATGAAATGACATGGAATCATTCAATCAGATCATTTTCTCTATATTAAATTCACATTTAATCCAGCTGCAAATTTTAGGTCAATGTTCATATTAGAGTAAAAGCAGTTTAAGCACAGACGCTAACACACTGTAAAAAATAAACCTATAGAATTCACTTCATAAAAGTCAGGTAACAATTTACATTTATTATAGTGTGGCACATTTTACTCTATATTTTGAGTATAATTTAACTAATTTTAACAGCTGTAATACCATATTTTCTGCACTATAAGGCGCACTGGACTATAAAGTCAACATTATGAGATAAAAAATCATTGACGTCTGTGAGCAATCTGATTTCAGATCCAGAACAAAAGGCGGAGTCAGGTGTCTTACAGGACACAGGTCAGTTTCTTCAGTAATGGTGTTTATCAGTTTTCTGTATTTGAACATTACATTTTGTGTCATTTTATTTCTCTTACATTAAAACAAAGAAATAATGTGTACTGTTATTATTTAGATGTTATTATTTCACTGCTCTAACATGAACTGATTTTAACATCCATGATTGTTAATATCTTCAGCATCATTTTTACATTTCACACATTCATCCTCGGGGCCAGACTGAACACCTTAGTGGGCCGACATTGGCCCACAGGCCACATGTTTGTCACCTGTGTGTTATTCTCACCATTTCAAATATAATCCACTGAAAAATGTCAAACATTGAATCAACATAAAAATTCTTCTTCCATAGGTCACACATGAAAACACATAGTTGAGTGAAAATTACATTTTTACGTCTGACCATAAAAAGTCAAAATTGATTTGATTTGAATGATTTATTTCGAACATGTGCAAAGTGCAACAATAATCAATACAACAATAATAATAATAATAATAACAATGACATGTCCGAAAAGGAGTAGGATGAAGCATAAGTTTATTTAATTCTACCCCTTCTTCACTTCCACAATAACCTAAATTCATCTTATAGTAATATAGTGCATAGTACAAAAATGATGATAAATAAAATAATAACAATAATAACAATACCAATAATCAATAACTGAAGTACTAAACATAGACATATATACAAAAAACAAAACAAAAAAACAAAACAACTAAAAACAAATGAGCAGATAGGAAAGTAGGTAACAAAGAGTTTTTTTGTTGTTTATTGTTTTCTTTTTTCCTCCTTTCCTTCTTCTTCTTTTCCCTTTTTTCTTCTTCCCATTTTTTTTCCTTTTTCTAAGTTGTCTGCATTTTGCTCTTATTTTTTATTTTATTTTTCTATTCATTCACTTATTTTATTCATGTATTTATTTATTTATTTTTTATATCTTTTAACCCCACAGAGGGGGAGTCAACAGTGTTTCAGATCAGTACATATTCCAGTCTTGCAGACATATACTAGACTATTTAGTGCATGTGTGTGACCATCATCGGTCCTCCCTGAAAGCTGAGCAGACATCCCCCATTAGAACTCTCCCTTACAACCCAGTGAGTGCAGTGCTACACCTCAGTGATGTGCGGAGGAAACAAAGACTGGACAGGACGAACGGGGACAGAAACCAACAGGCGGTGCTATTGTAATTAAAGACTGTAAGGTGATGTGTTATTACAACCACCAACTGTCCATTTGAAGATTTTTTAAGTTGATTCATTGTTTTCAGTCAACAATCTATTACTTGTCCACAACAAGACAAGAGTGTCGGTGGAAAAGTGTCCATTTAAACAATAATGTTTGGACACTTGATGCTCATCCATCATGACCTGAGTTTTCGTCGTCACCGTTCAGGGTTCATGAAAAGAAAACCTACTTTTATTCTGTGTATTTAGCAGCTGTCCACACCACGGCAGACATGACATTTTATTCTGCCTGAGTGAAAAGAAAGGTTACAGGGAAAAAAATAGAAAGAAGGGAAAGCAGGCCTCTAAAGCTCTGCAGGATTATACTCATGCACATCATTTATTTATTGACAGTCATTCAGCGCTGAAAAAGTCTGACCTCACCTCATTTTGCTTTTTTTTTTCTCTTTCCTCTTAGCGGAATATTTATCCTCCACTGGACTGAAAACTGAAGGCACGTTGAGTTCAGACAATTAAATTCTTACCCTGTATTTCTTTTATGATGATAATTACAGTCTCGATAATAATTGAAAAAACCCACAGTGGTACCAGAACAATAATAACATAATGTAAATGCTAACATGTCATGTAGCATTTTCAGCTCTGATAAGATTTGAAGTTTATTAAAGGAAAATACTCAGTAAAAATGCATGGACTATAAATGTGTTCTGTAACTTAACAGAAAGAACAAACAAAGTAATAAAACAAAAAAACATTACGATAAGAAACATCAAGACCAGACAAATGTCCCTCCTTGGTTTAGGTTAAGGTCGTGTTTAAAGGATGGCAGGTGAACACCAGGGCAGGGTCGTTTATTCACACATTCAGTGATTCCAGTGTAATTAATGTGTAATAACCTGGTAAAAAAAAAACCAAAGGTATAAGGTGACAATTACATAAGGCAGACCAGTATGTCTAAGGTACGTCCACAGGAGTTCCATACAGGTTTAGTTTTGAAATGGCATCAAAAAGATATTACGTAAAAATGGAAATGTTTCAGTAAAAATCTGTATCACCAAGGGGGCGAATCTGTTGCTGGAAATGATGCAATTCACACGACACTCCCCTATGAGTGCTGTAAGCCACGCCCCTATGAGCGCTGTAAGTCACGCCCCTATGAGCGCTGTACGCCACGCGCCTATGAGCGCTGTAAGCCACGCCCCTATGAGTGCTGTAAGCCACGCCCCTATGAGCGCTGTAAGCCACGCCCCTATGAGCACTATAAGCAGGTCCCACCAGATACACGAGGACAATAGCAGCAGTAGTGCCCATGCTCCCAGACACACTGAACACCCTAACATTAACCCATTCACCACTGTCATGGTCTAATGAATGGTAGGTCTGAAAAGCTGCGGTTTTATTCCGGTCATGTGGTCATGATAGAATCAGAATAATTTTTATTTGTCATTTGCATATCCAAGGAATACAAGGGAACACAAACGAAATTACAGTTTGACCAACCCCCCCCCCCCAGGCTGATGGGGTCGTACAGCCATGTACGGCGCTACCCTCGATAAGGAAAGGGAAAACAGCAGCAGATGCACAAGGAACACATATTCTACTTTAACGACAGAACATGAACGCAGTCCTCAAGGATTCATGAGTTGGGACTTTTTCGATTACACACAAGGTGATCACACGGTGAAAACAAAGATAAGGTGCAAACAGAGCATAAACACAGGAGTTGTAGGAGTTCCAACGCCCTTGAGCACTGGAATGTTCTGGACACATGAGGAAAAACAAGGAGCCAGAGATAGAGACAAGGACATCTTCATTGCTTTAGGAGATAGACCAAAAACTTAACCCCTTGTGGGTTTATGTTCCCCATTAATTTAGACATCGCCCCACACAGTGCTCATTGACCCCGTGCTGTTTCCTCAGTTCATCAACCTCTGCCCTCAGTCCAGATAGAGCTCTCAGAGCTTCACCCAGCTGTCCACAAATGTAATCCAGTCTCTTCTGTGACTCTCCCGAACGATTCAGCAGGTCGTTCCCCGAACTAGCAGACTGAGCCACCATGGAGCTAATCTGTCCCACACAGTTCACAAGATTGTCCTGGGACTGGGTCATAGACAGCTTTAGTCCGGTTACGGTGTCAGTGAGTTCCATGAGGTGCTCCCGAATTTCTTCACGCAGCATCAGTGGCCCTTTCGGTGCTGTGATCTTCCCCATTCTGCGATGGATCAGCATTCCTTCCAAGCCAAACGTGAAGAAAGTTACCACCATAAATCCAAACAAATACACATCCTCAATACCTCGTTGGACAGAGGTGTCAGGCAGATGACCCGCCATTCTGGCCAGGAATCTTGGGAAAAACCTGAGAGGAGGGTTCCGTCCAGGCAGTGAGGATCCCCCGGTCCTCTTTTCCTCGGTGAATAGATCGTGTCAATCGCGTTAAATGCCCAGTTGATAATTTCCATGATTTAGCAAAAAAGAAGTCGATGGGTCGGACCTGGAATTTCTGGTTTCTTTTTTTTTTTGCTTTATCTTATAGATTTGATGTAGTTATTCAAGATTTAAGAGGGTGCCCGGTGATATCCCTTGGTCAATTTAATATATTAACCCTTTAATGCCCTATATGCCCAAATAACAGAAGAAAATACAAAAAAAATATATCTGTTTTTTCCCCCAATGTGGCCGTTGAAGTCGCCACCTATGACTTGGGTCTCATGGTTACTTATCCTGGCTACCACACTCATGAGCTTGTGATAAAACTCCTCCTTCATTGTTGCATCCAGTCCCACCTGTGGTGCACACATAGATACAACAGTAAGGATAGTCTTGACCAGGCGCAGCTTCAGGGTTAGTATCCTGTCAGATACTCTGCTGATGTCAAAGACTTTCTCCACCCATCTCTCAGCTAGTAGGACTCCGACACCAACGGTGCCTGCTTGGTTGCCCGTCCAGTAGAGCTTCTATCGGGTGTCCTTGCCTTTGATCATGCAGGCAGAACCACCTTCCCAGCGCACCTCTTGCAGGCAGCATATATCCATCCTCCTTCTGCTGGCTGTCTCTACCACTTCACTGGCTCTTCCCTTCATGGTCCCAACGTTGAGGGTACCAATCATGAGTGTTTGGAGCAGGATTTCGCTTGATGCAGATCTGGCTGGCCTGCCTCCCCCAGCCCTACCCACGATGACACCAGTGGCCCTGGGGTTCCTGGTCCCGTCACTACTACTACATTCTATGACTACCATGACTAGTTGAAACAAAGTTTTATGGCCGAATGTCCTTCCTGGCACCAACACCTTCTTCTTGGTGTAACTAGGCATATTGCTGTCCAAGGCTAAGACCCATGCCTGGCCTGGGTGCTATTTAAGCCATAGCTGGTGCCCTAGGCAGGTACTGACCCCCTGGGCATGGGGGTGCCCGGGAGCTGTGGGAACAGGATGGACCACCAATGGGAGCAGCTCCATGTTCCCCCGGCTCTTAGCAAGCCAAGCCACTGGATGCAGTTTTACGTCTTACCCAGGACAGGACAAGGAAGGAATTCCATCTTCTGCGGAGGCTGTGAGCACTGGGTGCACAAGGCCTGCAGTGCTATACAAGGCTGTCTGCAAGAGGATCCAACATTCAGGTGCTCCAGATGTAGAGGAACAGCGAGACCGCTTGATGGGTGACTGGTCGAGTATGTCAGCATCGACAGCCATCAACTGGAGGTGGTTGACAAGTTCTGCTACCTGGGAGATACACTCTCAGCAGAAGGAGGTAGCCTGTGCAGTGTCACCACCCGATGCCAAACAGCTTGGGGAAAGTTCAGGGAGCTACTACCCATTCTAAGGAACTGGTCCCTCAGCCTTCATACCAAGGGAAGCATATATGCTGCATGCGTACACAGTGCAATGCTGTATGCGAGTGAATGTTGGTCCCTGAGGAACCAGGAAAAGACGTGCGAGTCAGTGGACGGGACGGGTCACATGACTGTCCAAAAGCAGTGTGGTTTGGAGTGGGGGACAAGTCAAATCTGACTTCCATCATCTGGCTGTGTTACGCTACGCTCACACAACCATCTGAGTCACATGGGGATCAAATCTATTTCCAAACAAAGGAGCCAATCAATGTCCAGGGTGGGACTACCTGGAAGTGTTGAGTCTGGTGTGACATTAAGCAGAAGCGACAGCAGTGAAGTCTGTTCACATATACAATGACCGCATGCGTTTTATGGACCCGACTATTTCCAGTGTTTATTTATTTATATATATATATATATATATATATATATATATATATATATATATATATATGACCTATGACATCAGTAGATAGTCATTTTCATTGTACACAGAAAGGAAAGAAAGACACACCATGGTTAACAACATCATTAACTGGGCCATAGCAGCTCCTCCTCAGCTCAACAACCTTCCAGATCATTCAGACAGAAGTTGATCTTGTGGGTTTCACCCCCTTTTAAAACACAGGTTCCATCCCCCCAGAATAAACTATTATCGTAACTTTATTTAGTTTTAAGTGGTCTACTCTTATCATAACACAAGTCATATTATTTTCTCAGTGACTGTTACAAATATTTATGAATATTTCTTTATCAAATCATATTAAAAACCACTGACTATAGTTCAGTCCACCTGCTGCAGGTGGGAACAATCAGCAGCAATCAGTAAACCTGTCGACTTTGACCTATGACCTCCTAGGACAACAGCCACCACCATTAAGTTCAGACAGAGGCAAGACGAAATGAGCATGTTTATAGATCTGGTACTTTTTAAGTTATTGTGTGTGTGTGTACGACATTTGTGCAGCAGCCACAGGCCAAAGTTTTCTGAATTTAACAATCGGATTATAAGGCTGTTGTATTCCACAATGACTAATATCTACCAACATATTGATGGAATATTGGAGACACACACACACACACACACACACAGGAGTGAGAGAGAATATGACAGTGATAAAATCATTATTACCCCACATTGATGCACAGTAGTTTAAATTTGGAAGAACAAGAGAACTGTAGAGTATGTAGAGAGATCTCGGAGGTTTTGTTTTAGTGCATTTACTGCAACACTTTTAGCTATTTTTGATCTAAGAACATGCACATGATGCTTCCAGATGAAGAGATGTTATGAAAACTAATCAGAACTTGTTTTCACCTGGGCTACAGTGTAGACCAGAGCCACAGTCTGAATATTGTCACATTTCTTCCATCATTAACAGGATAAAACCTGATCGAAGGCTTTACAGGAAGTTTTGAGCTGCTTTTAAAAAAGGAGGTCGGTCTGATGTGGTGGATTCCAACATGTCGCCCAGTAAAAGCAGCTTCACCCACTTCTTTATTTAATCCTTTGAAATTTCCTGACCCACTCTGGCTCATCAGGCCATTTATAGCTTAGACAAGCAGCCGATAAGTAAAGTTCACTGTTAAACCCAGCTGCAGCTCACACAGAAGGAAAGGTCCGAGCTGTCAATCAACAGCACAGCCCCACCCCACATTAATTCACCACAGAACTGTTTAAAAAAATGTGACACTCAAAACATATCCTGAATGTCTTTAACACGATAGATATCACAGCCACCACCCTTGGCAGGACTTCCTCCTGCTCTTTATATGGTGTGGCTGGCAAAAAAAAACAACAACACACAGTTGCCCCCTTCCGGCTCTCGGCTGAGCAGAACTGAATGGTTCCAACCTTCGGACTTCCTTGGGTTTTCAAATGGGCACCCCCCGCTTTCCTGGTGTTTCGTCAATTGGCCCACAACACCACGGTGGGGCTTGACAGCAGACCCAGCGTCCTGGAACTGCCCCCTCTGCCCTTCAGGTCTTCCCCATTCAGCTCTGACTCCCCTCTGCTCCGCCTGCCTGGTTCAGCCAACGCTCATTCCTTCTCAACAACAGCCATCTGGATGCCACCTCTGCCTGCTTTGCAGTGTTATTTACCAGGGTCCTCCGCACTGTCCCTCTGATTCCCAGCATCCCAAGAGCTCTCCAGAGTGACTGCCCCGGGAAGCCCCTGCAGCCGACCTCCACTGGTAGGTTCCATGCCCTCCATCCCCTCTGCTGGCTCTCGGAAATGAGGCCCAGGTATTTAGCCAGCTTGCGCTCATGTGCCTCTTCGATCCTCTCCTCCCAGGGTACCGTCAGTTCTATCAGGGCCACCTGCTTTGTTGCCTGGGACCAGAGTACAATGTCTGGTCGGAGGCTGGTGGTGGCAATCACTCCTGGGAACTTGAGCTGCCATCTGAGGTCCGCTCTCATTTCCCAGTCCTTTGCCGTACCCAGGATCCCTGTGCTTCTGGCCTCCTTGCTTGCTTACTCCCCAGCTGATGAAGAAAGGGCCCTTGTCTTGGACCTTAGTTCTTATCCGCTTCCTCTCCTTCTCAAAGCCGTCAGCCAGCTGTACCAGCACCTGATCGTGGCGCCACCTGAACCTCTCCTCCATCAGGCTCGCTCGACAGGATGACAGGATATGCTCCAGGCTTGCTGCTCTATTACACCTTACACAGGAGGCATCCCCTGTCAGTCTCCATCTCTGGAGGTTTGTTGGTGTTCGGAGTACATCGTAAACTGAGCTTAGGAGGAACTTTATCCGGGGCCCCTCCATGCTCCAGATGTCCTTCCAACTCAGTGATCTTCCCCGGACACCATCCCACCGGGTCCAGTTGCCCTGCTGTTTCATGGCTACTGCCCTAGCTTGTCTCCCCTCTTCCTCCACTTCCCGGATCTCCTTCTGCACCATTCCTCTCTGGTCCTTCGGCTTTGCGCTCTTCCACCTGGCTCGGGTGATAACTCCCAGGCACAGCCTCCCCTAGGTCACAGGGTTCTTCCGCCTCCTCCAGAGCCCTGCTGGCCTTCCACTTCCGCCCTGTCTTGACCGTGATGTTTGCCTGGCGAACCGCCTGATCGTCGCTGTCCTGCAGCATCATAGCTAACCGGACTTTGGCAGTCTTAAACTCCTCTACAACAGATGTGATTGGCAGCTGCAGCTTGCTCCCAGCGCTGTAGAGGCCAATAGATCCAAAACATTTAGGAACAGAGAGCCAGCTCCTAAGGAAGTTGTTTATCTTCCTCTCCAAAGCCTCTACTGCCAATAGGAGTACCTCATACACAAGCAGTGGCCACAAGAGCCTTGGGAGGATGCCATGTGGGTAGCCCCAGGCCTTGCCAGGCAGGCCACTCCTCTCCAAGGCTCTTAGCCAAATTTCTGCTTGTTTGAGCATCTCCTTAATGCTCACTCTGTCGTGAAAAGGTTATTAAAATCCGTTCACAACTTTTTGTGTAATCCTGTTGACAGACTGAGACAAACACATTTAATCCCTCCTTGGTGGACTTCTCATCATTCAAAGGGGGGGGGGCTTGGCAGAGGTTTGCACTCTCAGAGTGCTTTTCAAGTTTTATGTTTGTTTTGGAAACAAATAATGAAGAAACAAGTTGTTTTTATCATCGTCTTATTTTTGGTTTTATTTTGAAAAACGAATTATACACTGATTCAAGTGATACACAGAATGATACACAGATTAAGGTCTTTGATTGTCCAAAAAAGTGCTATATACTACATCTATATTACTATTATTATTATTGCTATTATTATTATTATTATTATTATTATTATTATTGCATCAGTTGTTTAGTTGAAACTGTCAAACGTTTTGAATAAACACGTTAATTGCGTTTTTCATGAATAGAGTCACATGTTTTACATGAAAAAGACCTGATTGGTTCTAAGGCCCCAATACTAGCTCCTAAACATGTCCAAACTATTCCACTAAGGGCCGGTGTGGCTGCAGGTTGTTGTTCCACACCAGACTGCACTCAACTAATCAATTAATCAACTGATCTCAGTCTTCAGAGTTCATTGGTCAAACTGTGAAATGTTGGTTGGAACACAAACCTGCAGCCATGTCTGCCCTAAACCCTTTAAAAATGATACAAATGTACCCATTTTGTATGAAATATGTCTTAAAAGAAAATGTAGATTAACATTTCAGATGTGATGTATTAGTGTCAGTGTGTAAATGTGTCTTCACTGACTGAACATTAAACCATTCAAATGAACCAGACATGTGGGTCATTTTCATTCCAGAAATGTGGGTCATTTTCATACCGTTGTGTTTGTGTTAATTGTCACTTTCACCTTCAACAGTGTTTGTTGAACCATCCACACAGTGCTTTAAAGTCTGGGGTGTTTGCTGTTCCTCACAACCCGAACATCACTGAATATGGACGATGCTTTTTCTGAATCAATCACCTCAGTCACTGTATCTCCTGCAATTTATTTCTCCTTTATCCAAATGAGTGTAACCTAGTTATAGAATATGTGTTTAATTTATTCTCTTTTTAGAAACGAGTCAATCCCTACTGTGAGGTACAGGTCCGACAAAGCAGAATAGCTTCGTTCCACTTGACAGCTAAGCTAACACGACGCTAGCTGCAGCTAGCTCTGCAGCTAAATGAAATCTCCACTTACGGGTGTATCAATGTAGCCGAGGTCAGAGTGTTTATACTGGAGCAATCTAGCAAAAATAATAAAACGGAGACAGACACAACTTGTTGCTGCCTTGCTGGGCGGCTGTGGGTCAGTTGGTAGAGTGGGTCGCCCAATGACCGAGAGGTTGGCAGTTCGCGTCCCAGCTCTGGCTGTCCACATGTCGAAGTGTCCTTGGGCAAGACACTGAACCCTGACTTAGGCCCCCAGTAGGACTGACCTTTGACCTTAGAAACCTACTGGTGTATGAGTGTGTGTGAATGGGTGAATGTGAGGCTAATGTAAAGCGCTTTGAGCACCATGAAGGTGGAAAAGAACTATATAAGCACAGTCCATTTACCATTTATTCCTTTTTTCTTTCTCCCACAGCATGTCATCCAAAACCCTATATGCAACAACCACTTTACTTCTGGTTACCTTCTTTCCAAATAAAACAGTTTAATTTCGTAAATAGAATTTTCTTTCATATTCAGAGATGAAAAATTGAGGTCAAGGTTTTTCGTTACTTGGATTATTCATTAGCTGGGTCTTAAGTACAGGTACCACCAGTGATGGCCGGTCCACTTGGGCGCAGGGGCACCGCCCCATGGCGGACGTGGAAAAAAACAAACAAAAATAATTTGATCTCAAAACATTTAAATGAACAGGCTAACATCTTTGATATATTTATTAAAGTATTAATTCAACATAGTTCTGATATTTGTCATTTAATCCTTTGCAACGATATCGTTCATATTCACAAAACCAGTTACGCTTTTCTTACGTTAAGTTGTTCCGTCGAACGCCCACCGTTCTGTCCATTAACTGAACATAGAGTCACTCTAGCAGGAGTCTACACCTGACATAATGCATTTGATAGGAGGTCACAGGGGCGCATGCGCCTGAGTCTGGCTGTTGTTTATTGGCTGGAAAATGTGGAACGTCATCATGTTCAAAGATGTGTAAAGAACCATGAACTTACGTTACTTATGTTAACACTGAGTGATTTAGTGAGAAAAATTATGGACAACGACAAGAGGAAAAGTGGTTCAGGAACTACGTGTGTTATGGTTGGATGTAGAAGCTGAAGAAAACAGCTAAAGGAGTGGTTAGATAGAGAGGGTTTGAACTACAAACCTGCTACAAAGACACTGTGGTCAAGTGAGCTGTGATTGGCTGTTAAAGCAGCCGCCACTTCAATCTGATGCTAAGTTCATTAACTTTAGCTTTAGTTATGAAACTGTTAATACTGTTAATTGTCAACTTGTCATACACTAACGTTAACACCAACTGATTAGCATCTAAGCTAATGTTCATAGACAGTAGAGCTGGATGTGTTTGTTTGATTGACAGGTCGCCTACAGTGTCTGTGTGTAAGGTTGTCAAACGACCCTTAAATACGGAATTGTCCCAAATTGTGCGCATGCGTGTGGTGAATGCGCTGGAGGACCTGAAAACCAAAACAGTGATAGTTGACGTCAGATCATCTGTCTTTGGTTATTTTATGGACTTTAATAGCTGTATTTACATCCGTTCGGGCAGTAGAAGTGACTGGTTTAGACACAGGCACCTCTAAATAAAATGATTCAACTACGAATGAAGAGAGGTCCATCAAGGAGCAACTGGGACTAAGAAGAGTCAACATGGCTACTTCCGGGCGTCCTGGTGGAGACTCTCAACTTCCAAAGGCAAATAAAAAGTTAACTGACCTGTTAGAAGATGTGTGCTGTAAAGATGCTCTGCTGGCCAAAACTATGGAGGTATTGCCTCCCTCTCTGCAGCCTTCCAGGACACGGTCCTCTGGGATCCCTCCTGTCCACCACCGTTGTCCTGCTCAACACCAAACCCCCAGCCATCATGGACGAAGGTGGTGATCCGGGGCAGGCAGAGGACACCCTCTTGGTCCTATCAAGGCTCTTTTCTCCGCACCAGTGGCCAACGGTAGCCTGGGGCTTCCTGCACCAACGGCATGACCCCAGACCCTCAACTGGGAGATGTGGCTGTCACCTGCCGAAATAGGATCACTGGCCCTCCTCCCGCTAAACGGTCCACCTCGACGCCTCAACAGAGGGACACACGTCCGGCCCCGGCTCCCCCCTGCCCCCCGAAGGTGACAAGGAGGCGTTCTCCAGCTCTGGATGTCAGCGCTGCCAGCTCACCTGGCCGGTCACCCCCTCCCCTCTTCAGACCCACTACAGTCATCATCGGGGACAGCATTGTAAGGAACATCTGTCCCATCCTCTGTACACAGTCTTAAAATTCACGTCGGCACAAACAACACGTCCCGGAGGCAGTCTGAGGTAACGAAGGCGGATTTTATGAACCTCTTCACTTTTATTAAATCAGTTTTCATTAGTGGACCCATACAGACACTGTCCCGTGGTGCTGAGTGTTTCTCCAGACTCCTCAGCCTGAACACCTGCCCAGCTCACAAACTGAATTTTATTGACAATTTTAATCTTTTCTGGAACCGCAGTGGGTTCTACCGCGATGGACTGTATCTGAGCCCACCAGGCAGCTCTATGTTAACACGGTCCAATCATCCCCAGCTGCGTGACGGTCAGTAAACCACGCCCCCTCACCACGTACCCCACACACCCCTCCACCTACCGAAACACCGGACCTCAGCACCCACAACATCCCCACTGTGGTTTTTAACAGAGCCAACCAAACCAGGACCCTGTGTAGACCATCCATGTTCATGTTAATTTGGCCCTGCTGAACATGTGCTCCATTTTAAACAACACTTTTATTACTAGTGACCTGATTTTAAATCATAAACTGGATTGTCTTCTTATGACAGAGTGCTGATGCACCTGCTGTTCTCACCGAGGCTTCACCTGAAAATGTGACCTTTTTATTTTCCATCAGACAGAGTAGAAGAGGAGGAGGAACAGCGTCTATCATAAAGTTCTCACTCTGTCTGCAGTGTTTTTTAACAGTTCCTCATCATTGGAACACCACTCTTTTGTTTTTAGCTCCACTCATATCCTGTGCATTACACTTTATAGAACACCCGAACACTCCACCCTTTTTATCAGTCAATTCTCAGAGCTTTTTTCAATCATTCACATAAAATATGATCCCATTTTAATAACTGCTGATTTTAACTTACATGTCGACGTTGTCTCAGACCTAATGTCCAGAGACAAATCTTTTAAACTGCTTTGATTTTAAACAACACGTCACAACAGAGGACACACCCTGAACTTGGTCATAACCCATGGCCTGTCCCTGGCTGTGTCCTCTGTTGTTGACCTGGCTGTGTCCTCTGTTGTTGACCTGGCTGTGTCCTCTGTTGTTGACCTGGCTGTGTCCTCTGTTGTTGACCTGGGTGTGTCCTCTGTTGTTGACCTGGCTGTGTCCTCTGTTCTTGACCTAGCTGTGTCCTCTGTTCTTGACCTGGCTGTGTCCTCTGTTGTTGACCTGGCTGTGTCCTCTGTTGTTGACCTGGCTGTGTCCTCTGTTCTTGACCTAGCTGTGTCCTCTGTTCTTGACCTGGCTGTGTCCTCTGTTGTTGACCTGGCTGTGTCCTCTGTTGTCTGTCCCACCACTACTGGGTGTTTTTGAATCTCACCAGTTTTAACCAATAGGAGGCTCTGCTCAGAACAGTGAGGAAGCGCTAGCTAAGTTGTGCAGTAGTTTTAGCCACACCCTGTGATTTTAACAGTAAACTGAAGTCAAGCCTGGACTCAGTTTGTCCATTTTTAATTAAAACAGTCAGAAGTAAATCTATACCCCCCATGGAGAAAAAATTATCAAATCAATCAATGAAAACAAAAGTGCAGTAGATGGAGGAAGTCAAACTAGTAGTGAATTACCAAAGTTTACACCAACAACTGAACATGTATAATAACAGTTAAACAGGAAAGAAGTTGATATTTTTTATAACTGATCACAGACCATAAAAACAAACCCTGGTTCCTCTTCTTTATTTTTAATGTTTTAACACAAACTCATTTTAATAAAACTTTGAACTCACCAACTGACGCTCTTTACAGGAACTTTACAGACCACTGTGGAACTAAAACCAAGGACATCAGATCTAGCCTTTTATCTGTTGACATACCTGATCAGGTGTCCTTACCTGAGGACACACTGGACACTTTTGTCCTGGTTGATGTTTGGACACTTGGTGGACTTTTCTCTGAAGTAAATCCAACAACCTTCCTTTTAGACCCAGTTCTCACATCACTGTTAAAATCATTTTATGGATTCTTTAAGGAACAGTTTTTAAACATTATGAATTGTTGTCTTCAGACGGTGTCTTCACCACTGTCTTTAAAACGGTGGTGGTGAAGACCCTTCTGAAGAAGACCTACTTAGATCCAAATGACTTTAATAACTACCCACCTGTGTCCAACTGACCTTTATTAAGGAACATTTTAGAGAAACTGTTTTAAGTCAATGACTTTTTAAATAGAACTAACATCTTAGAAAAGCATCAGTCTGGTTTTAAGATGAACCCCAGGACAGAGACAGTGCTTTTAAAGATTTGAAATGACCTCAGGTGGAACTTAGATAATAAAAAACTCACAGTGTTGGTTCTACTGGATCTAAGCGCTGCCTTTGATCCAGTAGAACCAACACATTTTATTAAACCTGGTCTGTTTTTAACTGGTTCAATTCTTACCTTACAGACCGATGTTTTTATGTAAGTATGGATACATGTTCCTCTGGAACCCATGGAATTAGTTGTGGGGTTCCTCAGGGGTCAATTTTAGGTCCAATACTTTTCAATCTTTATATGTTACCCCTTGGGGACGGCATCAGGAGACATGGCTTCAGTTTCCATAGCTACGCTGATGACACTCAGCTGTACATTGCAGTGTCTCCTGGTGACACAGTATTTTTTATTATTCATTCAAACACAAAAGGGAAAACTGAAAAAAATGCATCACTGTTAATTTGTTTGTTTTTTTGGAAACAAATAAGAAACAACTCATTTTTCATTGTCTAATTTTTGGTTTTACTTTGAAAAATGAATGAAAGAAAGACACGGATTAAGAAGCTTGTACTATTTCCATTTTATTTAAATAAATCAATTAAAAAAATTGAAATTTGCCTTAAAAGCAGCAGTGGCTCTTTCTGGTGTGTAGTAATAATCTAGAGGGTAATGTAATGTAATATAATGTTAAACATATTCTGCTTGACTGCTAATGCCTTCAGTTTCATCGGTTTTGCACAATAGTAATTAAAGTGCCTTCAGGGATGAAGTACAAATGCTTCCCTGTCTGTTCCATCGCTCTTCAACTGACTGACTTCATTCATACACAACCTGGAACTCCCACACTGTAAAAAAATATATACATATACTGTTTTACTGGGAAAAAAATAAACTGGTAACTGTGGAAACCAGAACAATAGTGTAAAAACACCACAACGTACATATTTGATACAAGCCCCAGAACATGGACCCCAATAAGAGGCTCCCAAACAAAAATACAATTTTAACAGTTTTATTTATAAACTGATGGGGTCAAATGGAGGTCGTTCAGAGACAAACTGTGATGGGTCCAGCAACACTGATGCGTGGGCGCATGCGTCGAGCTCATAGAGTGAAACGCTGTGTTGATGCGTGTATCGCTCAAGAAAGTCACGTGACCGATACAGCAACTGTTTGGAACGAAAGTGTGTTCATAAGGAAGAACCTGACATATAAATCTGATCTTTTGAGGTTTATTGTCAAATTCATCAAGAATTATTAGTATCCAAAAGGTGGAACATTTTCACCTCAGATCAGAAACTACGGTATTTGAGAGAAATAGAATGAAAACAAGGAACTTCAAACAGTTTCCACTTGATTCACATGAATTCAAAGTGACTGAGTTTAACTATTCAGTGTTTTCTACAGCTGGATAAAAAACAACAACAACAGATTATATCAAATGTTTAAATCTTATTTTAAAGAAGAATCTACATTTACTACATGTTCACATTATTTATTGACTGTATCTAAAAATATCAGATATTTTCAATTTAAATTAAAATATGAAACACAATGACTTAAATTATATTACATTTTAAACTGTCAGTGTTTCGCAGCCAGTGTGTCATGAGAAATGATCAGGTGTGCTACAGTGTGCTACAGCGCGCTACAGCGCGCTACAGCGTGCTACAGCGTGCTACAGCGTGCTACAGCGTGCTATAGTGTGCTACAGCGTGCTACAGTGTGCTACAGCGCGCTAGCGTGCTACCGCGCGCTAGCGTGCTACCGCATGCTATAGTGCGCTACAGTGTGCTACAGTGTGCTATAGTGTGCTACAGCACGCTACAGCGTGCTACAGCGTGCTACAGCGTGCTACAGTGTGCTACAGCGTGCTACAGCGTGCTACAGCGTGCTAACGTGCTACCGCATGCTACAGCGTGCTAACGTGCTACCGCATGCTATAGTGCGCTACAGTGCGCTACAGCGTGCTACAGTGTGCTATAGTGTGCTACAGCGTGCTACAGCGCGCTACAGCGTGCTATAGTGTGCTACAGCGTGCTATAGTGTGCTACAGCGTGCTACAGTGTACTATAGTGTGCTACAGCGTGCTACAGTGCGCTACAGCGTGCTACAGCGTGCTACAGCGTGCTACAGCGTGCTACAGCGCGCTACAGCGGGCTACAGCGTGCTACAGCGTGCTACAGCGTGCTATAGCACGCTACAGCGTGCTATAGCACGCTACAGCGTGCTATAGCGCGCTACAGCGTGCTACAGTGCGCTACAGTGTGCTATAGTGTGCTACAGCGTGCTACAGCGCGTTAACGTGCTACCGCATGCTATAGTGCGCTACAGCGCGCTACAGTGTGCTATAGTGTGCTACAGCGTGCTACAGCACGCTACAGCGTGCTATAGTGTGCTACAGCGTGCTACAGTGTGCTACAGCGTGCTATAGTGTGCTACAGCGTGCTACAGTGCGCTACAGCGTGCTACAGCGCGCTACAGTGCGCTACAGCGTGCCACAGTGTGCTACAGTGTGCTACAGCACGCTACAGTGTGCTATAGCGTGCTACAGCGTGCTACAGTTTGCTACAGTGTGCTACAGTTTGCTACAGTGTGCTATAGTGCGCTACAGTGTGCTATAGTGCGCTACAGCGTGCTACAGTGTGCTACAGCGTGCTACAGTGTGCTATAGTGTGCTACAGCGTGCTACAGTGTGCTATAGTGTGCTACAGTGTGCTATAGTGTGCTACAGTGTGCTATAGTGTGCTATAGTGTGCTACAGCGTGCTACAGCGTGCTATAGTGTGCTACAGTGTTCTACAGTGTGCTACAGTGTGCTACAGTGTGCTATAGTGCGCTACAGTGTGCTATAGTGTGCTACAGTGTGCTATAGTGTGCTACAGCGTGCTACAGCGTGCTATAGCACGCTACAGCGTGCTACAGTGCGCTACAGCGTGCTACAGTGTGCTATAGTGTGCTACAGCGTGCTACAGCGCGCTAACGTGCTACCGCATGCTATAGTGTGCTACAGCGTGCTACAGTGTGCTATAGTGTGCTACAGTGTGCTATAGTGTGCTACAGCGCGCTACAGTGCGCTACAGTGTGCTACAGCGCGCTACAGCGCGCTACAGTGTGCTATAGCGTGCTACAGCGTGCTACAGTTTGCTACAGTGTGCTATAGTGCGCTACAGTGTGCTATAGTGCGCTACAGCGTGCTACAGTGCGCTACAGCGTGCTACAGTGTGCTACAGTGTGCTACAGCGTGCTACAGTGTGCTATAGTGTGCTACAGTGTGCTATAGTGTGCTACAGCGTGCTACAGTGTGCTATAGTGTGCTACAGTGTGCTATAGTGTGCTACAGCGTGCTATAGGGTGCTATAGTGTGCTATAGTGTGCTACAGCGTGCTACAGTGTGCTATAGTGTGCTATAGCGTGCTACAGCGTGCTACAGTTTGCTACAGTGTGCTACAGTTTGCTACCGTGTGCTATAGTGCGCTACAGTGTGCTATAGTGCGCTACAGCGTGCTACAGTGTGCTACAGCGTGCTACAGTGTGCTATAGTGTGCTACAGCGTGCTACAGTGTGCTATAGTGTGCTACAGTGTGCTATAGTGTGCTACAGTGTGCTATAGTGTGCTATAGTGTGCTATAGTGTGCTACAGCGTGCTACAGTGTGCTATAGTGTGCTACAGTGTTCTACAGTGTGCTACAGTGTGCTACAGTGTGCTATAGTGCGCTACAGTGTGCTATAGTGTGCTACAGTGTGCTATAGTGTGCTACAGCGTGCTACAGCGTGCTATAGCACGCTACAGCGTGCTACAGTGTGCTACAGCGTGCTACAGCGCGCTAACGTGCTACCGCATGCTATAGTGTGCTACAGCATGCTACAGTGTGCTATAGTGTGCTACAGCGTGCTATAGTGTGCTACAGCGTGCTACAGCGTGCTACAGCGTGCTACAGCGTGCTATAGTGCGCTACAGCGTGCTACAGCGCGCTACAGCGCGCTACAGCGCGCTACAGCGCGCTACAGTGTGCTATAGCGTGCTACAGCGTGCTACAGTTTGCTACAGTTTGCTACAGTGTGCTACAGTTTGCTACCGTGTGCTATAGTGCGCTACAGCGTGCTATAGTGCGCTACAGCGTGCTACAGTGTGCTATAGTGTGCTACAGCGTGCTACAGTGTGCTATAGTGTGCTATAGTGTGCTACAGCGTGCTACAGTGTGCTATAGTGTGCTATAGTGTGCTATAGCGTGCTATAGTGTGCTATAGTGTGCTACAGCGTGCTACAGTGTGCTACAGTGTGCTATAGTGTGCTACAGCGTGCTACAGTGTGCTATAGTGTGCTACAGTGTGCTATAGTGTGCTACAGCGTGCTACAGTGTGCTATAGTGTGCTACAGTGTGCTATAGTGTGCTACAGCGTGCTACAGTGTGCTATAGTGTGCTACAGTGTGCTACAGTGTGCTACAGTGTGCTACAGCGTGCTACAGCGTGCTACAGTGTGCTACAGTGTGCTACAGCGTGCTACAGTGTGCTATAGTGTGCTACAGCGCGCTACAGTGTGCTATAGCGTGCTACAGCGTGCTACAGTGTGCTATAGTGTGCTACAGTGTGCTACAGCGTGCTACAGTGTGCTACAGCGTGCTACAGCGTGCTACAGTGTGCTACAGCGTGCTACAGTGTGCTACAGTGTGCTACAGCGTGCTACAGTGTGCTACAGCGTGCTACAGTGTGCTACTGTGTGCTACAGCGTGCTACAGTGTGCTACAGTGTGCTACAGCGTGCTACAGCGTGCTACAGTGTGCTACAGCGTGCTATAGAGGTTGGAAAACACTGTACGAGGTCAAATCAGTGTGAGCTGAATCTGTCACCATGGTAACCTGTACAGATTTTAATGTCCGGCAGGCGTCAGTATTAAGCGACACAGTACTGACACAGTTTGGCAAAGTGTCAAAATGCTTCATGAGTTCTTATCTACCGTCACTAGCAGCAACTAATGGATGAAGCAAAGTCTGAGTCAGAACCAGAACACAAGCAACAAACAAAAAACGTTACCGGACAAGTGGGGGTCAGAGCAGGTGTCCAGAATCCACAGATGGCGAGTAAACCGTCTCTGGGTCAGGGGTGGAATCCAGGTCCAGTAACAGGTGTCAACAAACAAACAAACAAACAAACAAACAAACAAACAAACAGACCGACCGACTGACAGAGAAGAAAAACGAGGCCAGAAAAACCAAGACAAGAGAAAAACTGTTCATGTGATGGAAGTGTTAGAACTTAAAGAGGGACTAAACAGGTGACATCAACTGGGATAAATAAATGGGTGGAGCCAGGAGGACATAGGTGAAAGGTGAACACACACCCACATGACAAAGTAAAAGCCCAGACACTCACAATGTCAGAAAAACAGGAAGACGAACAGAAAAGTAACAAAATAAGACGTACCAATGTCCAGAAGATTCCATTTAGTCCAGGTGGCAAAAAAAAATCCTTTCGTATTTGTATATTTTTTTGTATATTTTTTTGTATATTTTTGTTTTCCAATGTTTGATACGGACGTTCTATCTCACTTCCTGAACTGCTTTGTGCAGAACCTCCAGGTCACGTAAATAAAATTAAATATAAAAAAAAAATCAAAATATGAAAAACTATGTTAATGTTTTATGTTGGATTAAGGAAACAAGAAAGAAAATAATCTGTGTCTTTTTATTTTTTTGATTTTTTTGATTGGCACTTGAAAGAGGAAAGAACAGATTATGTAGGTTTACACCTTTATTTCTGCAGGTCAAAGGTCATTTCCAGTTTATTCAATTAGCTTCAGGTCAAATTTGGATAAAACATCAATTTCCATTTTTTAATTTTGGTTTTGGAAACAAATAATGAAGAAACGACTTGTTTTTAATTGTCTTATTTTTGGTTTAATTTTGAAAAACAAATGAATGAATGACACGGATTCCATTGAATTGTATTAAAAATGTTAATTACATTAATAATTACGACAGATTAATTTGTATTCAATTTTGAAAGACCTCATTTTCACTTACAGTGTTTTTATGTTGCATTTAAAAAAATGTTAGTCCTCCTGTCATTTTTTTTACAGTGCACTCGCACTGCACTGACCTTAAACCAACATGTGAACTCTGACCTCTCCCACTGAGGCGCCGTGATGTGAAAAAGCAGCTGACGTGATGAACGACATGTTGGAAATCAATTAGGAGGGTTTTTTCTGTTTAATATTGAGTTGAATGAGGTCAGTGCATGTGAATGTTGTGAATGTTGTGAGTGTTGTGAGTGTTGTGAGTGTTGTGAATGTTGTGAATGTTGTGAGTGTTGTGAATGTTGTGAATGTTGTGAATGTTGTGAGTGTTGTGAATGTTGTGAATGTTGTGAATGTTGTGAGTGTTGTGAATGTTGTGAATGTTGTGAGTGTTGTGAGTGTTGTGAATGTTGTGAATGTTGTGAGTGTTGTGAATGTTGTGAGTGTTGTGAATGTTGTGAATGTTGTGAGTGTTGTGAATGTTGTGAATGTTGTGAGTGTTGTGAATGTTGTGAATGTTGTGAGTGTTGTGAGTGTTGTGAATGTTGTGAATGTTGTGAATGTTGTGAGTGTTGTGAATGTTGTGAATGTTGTGAATGTTGTGAGTGTTGTGAGTGTTGTGAATGTTGTGAATGTTGTGAGTGTTGTGAGTGTTGTGAATGTTGTGAATGTTGTGAGTGTTGTGAGTGTTGTGAATGTTGTGAATGTTGTGAATGTTGTGAGTGTTGTGAGTGTTGTGAATGTTGTGAATGTTGTGAGTGTTGTGAGTGTTGTGAATGTTGTGAGTGTTGTGAGTGTTGTGAGTGTTGTGAATGTTGTGAGTGTTGTGAGTGTTGTGAGTGTTGTGAGTGTTGTGAGTGTTGTGAGTGTTGTGAATGTTGTGAGTGTTGTGAGTGTTGTGAATGTTGTGAATGTTGTGAGTGTTGTGAATGTTGTGAGTGTTGTGAGTGTTGTGAGTGTTGTGAGTGTTGTGAGTGTTGTGAGTGTTGTGAATGTTGTGAGTGTTGTGAATGTTGTGAGTGTTGTGAATGTTGTGAATGTTGTGAGTGTTGTGAATGTTGTGAGTGTTGTGAGTGTTGTGAGTGTTGTGAATGTTGTGAGTGTTGTGAATGTTGTGAGTGTTGTGAGTGTTGTGAGTGTTGTGAATGTTGTGAGTGTTGTGAGTGTTGTGAGTGTTGTGAATGTTGTGAGTGTTGTGAATGTTGTGAGTGTTGTGAGTGTTGTGAGTGTTGTGAATGTTGTGAGTGTTGTGAATGTTGTGAGTGTTGTGAATGTTGTGAATGTTGTGAGTGTTGTGAATGTTGTGAGTGTTGTGAGTGTTGTGAGTGTTGTGAATGTTGTGAGTGTTGTGAATGTTGTGAGTGTTGTGAATGTTGTGAGTGTTGTGAATGTTGTGAGTGTTGTGAATGTTGTGAGTGTTGTGAATGTTGTGAATGTTGTGAGTGTTGTGAATGTTGTGAGTGTTGTGAGTGTTGTGAGTGTTGTGAATGTTGTGAGTGTTGTGAATGTTGTGAGTGTTGTGAATGTTGTGAATGTTGTGAGTGTTGTGAATGTTGTGAGTGTTGTGAGTGTTGTGAGTGTTGTGAATGTTGTGAGTGTTGTGAATGTTGTGAATGTTGTGAGTGTTGTGAATGTTGTGAGTGTTGTGAATGTTGTGAGTGTTGTGAGTGTTGTGAGTGTTGTGAGTGTTGTGAATGTTGTGAGTGTTGTGAGTGTTGTGAATGTTGTGAGTGTTGTGAGTGTTGTGAGTGTTGTGAATGTTGTGAGTGTTGTGAATGTTGTGAGTGTTGTGAGTGTTGTGAATGTTGTGAGTGTTGTGAGTGTTGTGAATGTTGTGAGTGTTGTGAATGTTGTGAGTGTTGTGAGTGTTGTGAGTGTTGTGAATGTTGTGAGTGTTGTGAGTGTTGTGAATGTTGTGAGTGTTGTGAGTGTTGTGAGTGTTGTGAATGTTGTGAGTGTTGTGAATGTTGTGAGTGTTGTGAGTGTTGTGAATGTTGTGAGTGTTGTGAGTGTTGTGAGTGTTGTGAGTGTTGTGAGTGTTGTGAGTGTTGTGAATGTTGTGAGTGTTGTGAGTGTTGTGAGTGTTGTGAATGTTGTGAGTGTTGTGAATGTTGTGAGTGTTGTGAGTGTTGTGAATGTTGTGAATGTTGTGAGTGTTGTGAGTGTTGTGAATGTTGTGAGTGTTGTGAGTGTTGTGAGTGTTGTGAATGTTGTGAGTGTTGTGAATGTTGTGAATGTTGTGAGTGTTGTGAGTGTTGTGAATGTTGTGAATGTTGTGAGTGTTGTGAATGTTGTGAGTGTTGTGTTTTTTTTCAGAGTGTACTGTAGTTTTCAGCAGTAATGGTCTGATGCTGCTGATGCTTCCTCTGCCTGAGGCTCCGCCTTTGTCCTCCGTCCTTCTTTCCATAAGACTGGACTCTGTGACACGTGAAAGGTTTGAAGCAGAACAAAGTAGAAATGTTCAGTCACAGAGGAGAGGGTTTTACTGCAAGCTTTTGTTTGATCCACTTTATAAATATGTGCAGAAATAAACTGCACTGACATGTGAGAAGATGATGCACTCATAGATAGAATTAGTCAAATATATATATATATTATAATATATATATATATTATAATATATATATATTATATATATATATTTCTCATTAACTGCTTTCATACGTAAACTTCAGATCACTTGTCAAACAGAATCAGAATTTACTTTGACTCACTTCATTCACCCATTGACCAGATGTAAAAAGGTGGGACTTCGTCGTCCCATGGGGGGATTTGTTACATAAACAAATATTCTCAATGGTTGACTTCAACTTCACAATAATAAAAAGAAAACTCCTTAACAAATTCAGTGTATATTTAACATATATTTATAATAATAATAATAATAATAATAATAATAATAATAATAATAATAATAATAATAGTAATAATAATAATAATAGCCTTTATTGTCATTGTGCAAGAAAAAACAAACAATGAAATTGGAACGGTACTTCCCACCCACAGTGCAAAAACATTGTGTAAACATATATAAATTAAAAACATAAAGACAATAAATACAGTTAAAAGAATATAATATATATAATATATATTGAGTGGTCGATAAACTGTTCCACTGGTTCAACATGACAGACAAAAAGCCTGAACTCCCTGACCTTTGACCTTAATCACAGGAGGAAGACGGTGTGATCAGGAGTAGAGTGTGAGCGGCTGAAAACACTTAATGAATCTAAAAATGTCAGTAATTAATCAATATGATCATTGGCTTATTTTGATTTACCGTTATTCAAAATAATATCAATGGTCTTCAGACAGTCTGTAAGTTAATAAATGTAACTGTTATGTTTTTATAAATGTTTTTCACTGTCACTGCAGGCATGGCTGCTTTATTTTAACACAATTTATACATGAACATATTTACAGTGGTTTAAAAAATGGACGAGAGAATAAAAAAGAAAACAATTCTAAAATCTAGAATCAGATTTTAACTCCTTTCTTTTCCCTCCTTGTCAAACGGAGTCTTTTTTACTGATTATTAAACAGTGTTAAACTAAACCCATGTTGGCGACCAGTCTGTAAAGATATTATTATAAAAAAAGACGATATTATTATAAAAAAAGATGATATTATTATAATAAAAAGATATTATTATAAAAAAAGATGATATTATTATAAAGAAAATGATATTATTATTAAAAAAGATGATATTATTATAAAAAAAGATGATATTATTATAAAGAAAATGATATTATTATTAAAAAAGATGATATTATTATAAAAAAAAAGATGATATTATTATAAAAAGAAAAAAGATGATATTAGTCTCCATCTAGTGGTGAGACAATGAAAATACAGCTGAATAATTTTCATTCAATTACACTTTAGTTTACTTAAATAATTCCTTTCAGAAAACAATTAGATTTATTTGGTAAAATATACATAGAATTCTTTCCCCAAAAGTAAAGAAAAATCTACATCGTTCAAAAAAGCTGGAATTCAAAATGTTCCACTTTGAAAGAATGACAACGATGCAACATGTTTTTTTTTTTAAGGTAAAACAGGTTTATTTTAGAACATTTCATGAAAAACACAATTTAATCACAGTCCATAAAACATTCAAAACATAAGAGGCAGCAATAAAAAGCATATGCATGTAAAAGTAAAAACCTAGATAAAACAGATAAATATAAAAGTGCAGATCTGATCTAAACAGGATGTGCACTGCAAGTTTAATTCCAAATGTATTTATATTAACAACAATATTTTATAAAAAGAAGTAACTGCCAATTCACATAAATAAAATGCAGCATTTTCTTTTATATTAACATATGTTTAAGGAATAAAATAACTTTAGAATAATACTTATGAAATTAAATAAATACAAAAGTCATACTAAATTAAATAAAATTAAAGTAAATAAATGTCCCTTCACAATATTCCACTAAAATCTAAACATGAAACAAACCTATTATTTACATTAACATCATTATTTTCATGTTAACTTTTTTATTTATGTAAAAAGAATAAAATAAAAATGAAGACATTTCATCTCATAATAAAAGGAAACTTACTGTAAAGCAGGGGTTTCAAACTCTAAACTCTTTTACTATACCATATTTTCCAGACTAGAAGGTGCACTGAAAAGGCGTTAATTTTCTACTAAAACCTCAGTGCACTTTATATATGGATTAATTCTGGATGTGTTTAGTGACTGAGAATTTAGACTTTTTTTAAATCTCATGATATTGACTTCACTTAAAGCACCTTAAATATGAAGAACCTAAAAAGTCAACCATTCATTTACAGTGAACCTTATAGTCCAGTGAACCTTATGGTCCAGTGAACCTTATGGTCCAGTGAACCTTATGGTCCAGTGAACCTTATAGTCCAGTGAACCTTATGGTCCAGTGAACCTTATGGTCCAGTGAACCTTATGGTCCAGTGAACCTTATGGTCCAGTGAACCATATGGTCCAGTGAACCATATGGTCCAGTGAACCTTATAGTCCAGTGAACCTTATGGTCCAGTGAACCATATAGTCCAGTGAACCTTATGGTCCAGTGAACCTTATAGTCCAGTGAACCTTATGGTCCAGTGAACCATATGGTCCAGTGAACCTTATGGTCCAGTGAACCATATGGTCCAGTGAACCTTATGGTCCAGTGAACCTTATGGTCCAGTGAACCTTATAGTCCAGTGAACCTTATAGTCCAGTGAACCTTATAGTCCAGTGAACCTTATAGTCCAGTGAACCTTATAGTCCAGTGAACCTTATAGTCTAGTGAACCATATGGTCCAGTGAACCATATGGTACAGTGAACCTTATAGTCCAGTGAACCATATGGTCCAGTGAACCTTATAGTCCAGTGAACCTTATAGCCCAGTGAACCATATGGTCCAGTGAACCTTATAGTCCAGTGACCCTTATAGTCCAGTGAACCATATGGTCCAGTGAACCTTATAGTCCAGTGAACCTTATGGTCCAGTGAACCATATGGTCCAGTGAACCTTATAGTCCAGTGAACCTTATAGTCCAGTGAACCATATGGTCCAGTGAACCTTATAGTCCAGTGAACCATATGGTCCAGTGAACCTTATAGTCCAGTGAACCATATGGTCCAGTGAACCTTATGGTCCAGTGAACCATATGGTCCAGTGAACCATATGGTCCAGTGAACCTTATAGTCCAGTGAACCATATGGTCCAGTGAACCTTATAGTCCAGTGAACCATATGGTCCAGTGAACCTTATAGTACAGTGAACCATATGGTCCAGTGAACCTTATAGTCCAGTGAACCATATGGTCCAGTGAACCTTATAGTCCAGTGAACCATATGGTCCAGTGAACCTTATAGTCCAGTGAACCATATGGTCCAGTGAACCTTATAGTCCAGTGAACCATATGGTCCAGTGAACCTTATAGTCCAGGGGCAGCAGTGAACCCCTGCTCTAAGTATGTGTTGTGTATTATATTATATTCCAGCTGTGACCATACGTCTGCGTTCACCGGCAGAAGGGAAAGCACAAACACCTTGGAAGTGTGGGAGTGGGTGTGTCCTCTGAAACAACCGCCAGGACGTTTTTGACCTCCCGTTTGGAGAGACCCTTCCATTGCAGCAGAGCAGGGAGGAGCGCCAGGTCGTCAGTGCAGCTGAAGAAAGAAGCGACACACATTGTAAAAGCGCAGCCCCTTCAGAAGCCCCAGTGCATGATGGGAGTCATCAACATGTTGACAATGGTGGGGACGCCATTGTCCTCACGAGACATGGCAACAAAAAAATAAAATAAAATAAACAATTAAATGAGAACAGCGTCTCATTTTGTTTTCATCAACAAAAACTAAGACATTTTAGGACTGTTTTTTATTTCTTATTCTACGTCCGTCTAGAACCTTC
>CM035804.1:50279770-50302776 GCA_020466265.1 Siphamia tubifer
CCCTACATGCAACAACCACTTTACTTCTGGTTACCTTCTTTCCAAATAAAACAGTTTAATTTCGTAAATAGAATTTTCTTTCATATTCAGAGATGAAAAATTGAGGCCCACCGTTCTGTCCATTAACTGAACATAGAGTCACTCTAGCAGGAGTCTACACCTGACATAATGCATTTGATAGGAGGCCACAGGGGCGCATGCGCCTGAGTCTGGCTGTTGTTTATTGGCTGGAAAATGTGGAACGTCATGTTCAAAGATGTGTAAAGAACCATGAACTTACGTTACTTATGTTAACACTGAGTGATTTAGTGAGAAAAATTATGGACAACGACAAGAGGAAAAGTGGTTCAGGAACTACGTGTGTTATGGTTGGATGTAGAAGCTGAAGAAAACAGCTAAAGGAGTGGTTAGATAGAGAGGGTTTGAACTACAAACCTGCTACAAAGACACTGTGGTCAAGTGAGCTGTGATTGGCTGTTAAAGCAGCCGCCACTTCAATCTGATGCTAAGTTCATTAACTTTAGCTTTAGTTATGAAACTGTTAATACTGTTAATTGTCAACTTGTCATACACTAACGTTAACACCAACTGATTAGCATCTAAGCTAATGTTCATAGACAGTAGAGCTGGATGTGTTTGTTTGATTGACAGGTCGCCTACAGTGTCTGTGTGTAAGGTTGTCAAACGACCCTTAAATACGGAATTGTCCCAAATTGTGTGCATGCGTGTGGTGAATGCGCTGGAGGACCTGAAAACCAAAACAGTGATAGTTGACGTCAGATCATCTGTCTTTGGTTATTTTATGGACTTTAATAGCTGTATTTACATCCGTTCGGGCAGTAGAAGTGACTGGTTTAGACACAGGCACCTCTAAATAAAATGATTCAACTACGAATGAAGAGAGGTCCATCAAGGAGCAACTGGGACTAAGAAGAGTCAACATGGCTACTTCCGGGCGTCCTGGTGGAGACTCTCAACTTCCAAAGGCAAATAAAAAGTTAACTGACCTGTTAGAAGATGTGTGCTGTAAAGATGCTCTGCTGGCCAAAACTATGGAGGTATTGCCTCCCTCTCTGCAGCCTTCCAGGACACGGTCCTCTGGGATCCCTCCTGTCCACCACCGTTGTCCTGCTCAACACCGAACCCCCAGCCATCATGGACGAAGGTGGTGATCCGGGGCAGGCAGAGGACACCCTCTTGGTCCTATCAAGGCTCTTTTCTCCGCACCAGTGGCCAACGGTAGCCTGGGGCTTCCTGCACCAACGGCATGACCCCAGACCCTCAACTGGGAGATGTGGCTGTCACCTGCCGAAATGGGATCACTGGCCCTCCTCCCGCTAAACGGTCCACCTCGACGCCTCAACAGAGGGACACACGTCCGGCCCCGGCTCCCCCCTGCCCCCCGAAGGTGACAAGGAGGCGTTCTCCAGCTCTGGATGTCAGCGCTGCCAGCTCACCTGGCCGGTCACCCCCTCCCCTCTTCAGACCCACTACAGTCATCATCGGGGACAGCATTGTAAGGAACATCTGTCCCATCCTCTGTACACAGTCTTAAAATTCACGTCGGCACAAACAACACGTCCCGGAGGCAGTCTGAGGTAACGAAGGCGGATTTTATGAACCTCTTCACTTTTATTAAATCAGTTTTCATTAGTGGACCCATACAGACACTGTCCCGTGGTGCTGAGTGTTTCTCCAGACTCCTCAGCCTGAACACCTGCCCAGCTCACAAACTGAATTTTATTGACAATTTTAATCTTTTCTGGAACCGCAGTGGGTTCTACCGCGATGGACTGTATCTAAGCCCACCAGGCAGCTCTATGTTAACACGGTCCAATCATCCCCAGCTGCGTGACGGTCAGTAAACCACGCCCCCTCACCACGTACCCCACACACCCCTCCACCTACTGAAACACCGGACCTCAGCACCCACAACATCCCCACTGTGGTTTTTAACAGAGCCAACCAAACCAGGACCCTGTGTAGACCATCCATGTTCATGTTAACTTGGCCCTGCTGAACATGTGCTCCATTTTAAACAACACTTTTATTACTAGTGACCTGATTTTAAATCATAAACTGGATTGTCTTCTTATGACAGAGTGCTGATGCACCTGCTGTTCTCACCGAGGCTTCACCTGAAAATGTGACCTTTTTATTTTCCATCAGACAGAGTAGAAGAGGAGGAGGAACAGCGTCTATCATAAAGTTCTCACTCTGTCTGCAGTGTTTTTTAACAGTTCCTCATCATTGGAACACCACTCTTTTGTTTTTAGCTCCACTCATATCCTGTGCATTACACTTTATAGAACACCCGAACACTCCACCCTTTTTATCAGTCAATTCTCAGAGCTTTTTTCAATCATTCACATAAAATATGATCCCATTTTAATAACTGCTGATTTTAACTTACATGTCAACGTTGTCTCAGACCTAATGTCCAGAGACTTAAATCTTTTAAACTGCTTTGATTTTAAACAACACGTCACAACAGAGGACACACCCTGAACTTGGTCATAACCCATGGCCTGTCCCTGGCTGTGTCCTCTGTTGTTGACCTGGCTGTGTCCTCTGTTCTTGACCTGGCTGTGTCCTCTGTTGTTGACCTGGCTGTGTCCTCTGTTCTTGACCTGGCTGTGTCCTCTGTTGTCTGTCCCACCACTACTGTGTGTTTTTGAATCTCACTAGTTTTAACCAATAGGAGGCTCTGCTCAGAACAGTGAGGAAGTGCTAGCTAAGTTGTGCAGTAGTTTTAGCCACACCCTGTGATTTTAACAGTAAACTGAAGTCAAGCCTGGACTCAGTTTGTCCATTTTTAATTAAAACAGTCAGAAGTAAATCTATACCCCCCATGGAGAAAAAATGATCAAATCAATCAATGAAAACAAAAGTGCAGGAGATGGAGGAAGTCAAACTAGTAGTGAATTACCAAAGTTTACACCAACAACTGAACATGTATAATAACAGTTAAACAGGAAAGAAGTTGATATTTTTTATAACTGATCACAGACCATAAAAACAAACCCTGGTTCCTCTTCTTTATTTTTAATGTTTTAACACAAACTCATTTTAATAAAACTTTGAACTCACCAACTGACGCTCTTTACAGGAACTTTACAGACCACTGTGGAACTAAAACCAAGGACATCAGATCTAGCCTTTTATCTGTTGACATACCTGATCAGGTGTCCTTACCTGAGGACACACTGGACACTTTTGTCCTGGTTGATGTTTGGACACTTGGTGGACTTTTCTCTGAAGTAAATCTAACAACTTTCCTTTTAGACCCAGTTCTCACATCACTGTTAAAATCATTTTATGGATTCTTTAAGGAACAGTTTTTAAACATTATGAATTGTTGTCTTCAGACGGTGTCTTCACCACTGTCTTTAAAACGGTGGTGGTGAAGACCCTTCTGAAGAAGACCTACTTAGATCCAAATGACTTTAATAACTACCCACCTGTGTCCAACTGACCTTTATTAAGGAACATTTTAGAGAAACTGTTTTAAGTCAATGACTTTTTAAATAGAACTAACATCTTAGAAAAGCATCAGTCTGGTTTTAAGATGAACCCCAGGACAGAGACAGTGCTTTTAAAGATTTGAAATGACCTCAGGTGGAAGTTAGATAATAAAAAACTCACACTGTTGGTTCTACTGGATCTAAGCGCTGCCTTTGATCCAGTAGAACCAACACATTTTATTAAACCTGGTCTGTTTTTAACTGGTTCAATTCTTACCTTACAGACCGATGTTTTTATGTAAGTATGGATACATGTTCCTCTGGAACCCATGGAATTAGTTGTGGGGTTCCTCAGGGGTCAATTTTAGGTCCAATACTTTTCAATCTTTATATGTTACCCCTTGGGGACGGCATCAGGAGACATGGCTTCAGTTTCCATAGCTACGCTGATGACACTCAGCTGTACATTGCAGTGTCTCCTGGTGACACAGTATTTTTTATTATTCATTCAAACACAAAAGGGAAAACTGAAAAAAATGCATCACTGTTAATTTGTTTGTTTTTTTGGAAACAAATAAGAAACAACTCATTTTTCAAGACACGGATTAAGAAGCTTGTACTATTTCCATTTTATTTAAATAAATCAATTAAAAAAATTTAAATTTGCCTTAAAAGCAGCAGTGGCTCTTTCTGGTGTGTAGTAATAATCTAGAGGGTAATGTAATGTAATATAATGTTAAACATATTCTGCTTGACTGCTAATGCCTTCAGTTTCATCGGTTTTGCACAATAGTAATTAAAGTGCCTTCAGGGATGAAGTACAAATGCTTCCCTGTCTGTTCCATCGCTCTTCAACTGACTGACTTCATTCATACACAACCTGGAACTCCCACACTGTAAAAAAATATATACATATACTGTTTTACTGGGAAAAAAATAAACTGGTAACTGTGGAAACCAGAACAATAGTGTAAAAACACCACAACGTACATATTTGATACAAGCCCCAGAACATGGACCCCAATAAGAGGCTCCCAAACAAAAATACAATTTTAACAGTTTTATTTATAAACTGATGGGGTCAAATGGAGGTCGTCCAGAGACAAACTGTGATGGGTCCAGCAACACTGATGCGTGGGCGCATGCGTCGAGCTCATAGAGTGAAACGCTGTGTTGATGCGTGTATCGCTCAAGAAAGTCACGTGACCGATACAGCAACTGTTTGGAACGAAAGTGTGTTCATAAGGAAGAACCTGACATATAAATCTGATCTTTTGAGGTTTATTGTCAAATTCATCAAGAATTATTAGTATCCAAAAGGTGGAACATTTTCACCTCAGATCAGAAACTACGGTATTTGAGAGAAATAGGATGAAAACAAGGAACTTCAAACAGTTTCCACTTGATTCACATGAATTCAAAGTGACTGAGTTTAACTATTCAGTGTTTTCTACAGCTGGATAAAAAACAACAACAACAGATTATATCAAATGTTTAAATCTTATTTTAAAGAAGAATCTACATTTACTACATGTTCACATTATTTATTGACTGTATCTAAAAATATCAGATATTTTCAATTTAAATGAAAATATGAAACACAATGACTTAAATTATATTACATTTTAAACTGTCAGTGTTTCGCAGCCAGTGTGTCATGAGAAATGATCAGGTGTGCTACAGTGTGCTACAGCGCGCTACAGTGCGCTACAGCGTGCTACAGTGTGCTATAGTGTGCTACAGCGTGCTACAGTGTGCTACAGTGTGCTACAGCGCGCTACAGCGCGCTACAGCGCGCTACAGTGCGCTACAGCGTGCTACAGTGTGCTATAGTGTGCTACAGCGTGCTACAGTGTGCTATAGTGTGCTACAGCGTGCTACAGTGTGCTATAGCGTGCTACAGTGTGCTATAGTGTGCTACAGCGTGCTACAGTGTGCTATAGTGTGCTACAGTGTGCTATAGTGCGCTACAGTGTGCTACAGCGCGCTACAGTGTGCTATAGCGTGCTACAGCGTGCTACAGTTTGCTACAGCGTGCTACAGTTTGCTACAGTGTGCTATAGTGCGCTACAGTGTGCTATAGTGCGCTACAGCGTGCTACAGTGTGCTATAGTGTGCTACAGTGTGCTACAGTGTGCTATAGTGTGCTACAGTGTGCTACAGTGTGCTATAGTGTGCTATAGTGTGCTATAGTGTGCTACAGCGTGCTACAGTGTGCTATAGTGTGCTACAGTGTGCTACAGTGTGCTATAGTGTGCTATAGTGTGCTACAGCGTGCTACAGTGTGCTATAGTGCGCTACAGTGTGCTATAGTGTGCTACAGTGTGCTATAGTGTGCAACAGCGTGCTACAGCGTGCTACAGCGTGCTATAGCGCGCTACAGCGTGCTACAGTGCGCTACAGCGTGCTACAGTGTGCTACAGCGTGCTACAGCGCGCTAACGTGCTACCGCATGCTATAGTGCGCTACAGCGTGCTACAGTGTGCTATAGTGTGCTACAGCGTGCTACAGCGTGCTATAGTGTGCTACAGCGTGCTACAGTGTGCTACAGTGTGCTACAGCGTGCTATAGTGTGCTACAGCGTGCTACAGTGCGCTACAGCGTGCTACAGCGCGCTACAGCGTGCTACAGTGCGCTACAGCGTGCTACAGTGTGCTACAGTGTGCTACAGCGCGCTACAGTGTGCTATAGCGTGCTACAGCGTGCTACAGTTTGCTACAGTGTGCTACAGTTTGCTACAGTGTGCTATAGTGCGCTACAGTGTGCTATAGTGCGCTACAGCGTGCTACAGTGCGCTACAGCGTGCTACAGTGTGCTATAGTATGCTACAGCGTGCTACAGTGTGCTATAGTGTGCTACAGTGTGCTATAGTGTGCTACAGCGTGCTACAGTGTGCTATAGTGTGCTATAGTGTGCTATAGTGTGCTACAGCGTGCTACAGTGTGCTACAGTGTGCTATAGTGCGCTACAGCGTGCTATAGTGTGCTACAGTGTGCTATAGTGTGCTACAGCGTGCTACAGTGTGCTATAGTGTGCTACAGCGTGCTACAGTGTGCTACAGCGTGCTACAGTGTGCTACAGTGTGCTACAGTGTGCTACAGCGTGCTACAGCGTGCTACAGCGTGCTACAGCGTGCTACAGCGTGCTACAGCGTGCTACAGTGTGCTACAGCGTGCTACAGTGTGCTACAGCGTGCTACAGCGTGCTATAGTGTGCTATAGTGTGCTACAGCGTGCTATAGTGCGCTACAGTGTGCTATAGTGCGCTACAGCGTGCTACAGTGCGCTACAGCGTGCTACAGCGTGCTATAGTGTGCTATAGTGTGCTACAGCGTGCTACAGCGTGCTACAGAGGTTGGAAAACACTGTACGAGGTCAAATCAGTGTGAGCTGAATCTGTCACCATGGTAACCTCAACAGATTTTAATGTCCGGCAGGCGTCAGTATTAAGCGACACAGTACTGACACAGTTTGGCAAAGTGTCAAAATGCTTCATGAGTTCTTATCTACCGTCACTAGCAGCAACTAATGGACGAAGCAAAGTCTGAGTCAGAACCAGAACACAAGCAACAAACAAAAAACGTTACCGGACAAGTGGGGGTCAGAGCAGGTGTCCAGAATCCACAGATGGCGAGTAAACCGTCTCTGGGTCAGGGGTGGAATCCAGGTCCAGTAACAGGTGTCAACAAACAAACAAACAAACAAACAAACAAACAAACAGACCGACTGACAGAGAAGAAAAACGAGGCCAGAAAAACCAAGACAAGAGAAAAACTGTTCATGTGATGGAAGTGTTAGAACTTAAAGAGGGACTAAACAGGTGACATCAACTGGGATAAATAAATGGGTGGAGCCAGGAGGACATAGGTGAAAGGTGAACACACACCCACATGACAAAGTAAAAGGCCAGACACTCACAATGTCAGAAAAACAGGAAGACGAACAGAAAAGTAACAAAATAAGACGTACCAATGTCCAGAAGATTCCATTTAGTCCAGGTGGCAAAAAAAAATCCTTTCGTATTTGTATATTTTTTTGTATATTTTTTTGTATATTTTTTGTATGATTTTTTGTTTTCCAATGTTTGATACGGACGTTCTATCTCACTTCCTGAACTGCTTTGTGCAGAACCTCCAGGTCACGTAAATAAAATTAAATATAAAAAAAAATCAAAATATGAAAAACTATGTTAATGTTTTATGTTGGATTAAGGAAACAAGAAAGAAAATAATCTGTGTCTTTTTATTTTTTGTATTTTTTTGATTGGCACTTGAAAGAGGAAAGAACAGATTATGTAGGTTTACACCTTTATTTCTGCAGGTCAAAGGTCATTTCCAGTTTATTCAATTAGCTTCAGGTCAAATTTGGATAAAACATCAATTTCCATTTTTTAATTTTGGTTTTGGAAACAAATAATGAAGAAACGACTTGTTTTTAATTGTCTTATTTTTGGTTTAATTTTGAAAAACAAATGAATGAATGACACGGATTCCATTGAATTGTATTAAAAATGTTAATTACATTAATAATTACGACAGATTAATTTGTATTCAATTTTGAAAGACCTCATTTTCACTTACAGTGTTTTTATGTTGCATTTAAAAAAATGTTAGTCCTCCTGTCATTTTTTTTACAGTGCACTCGCACTGCACTGACCTTAAACCAACATGTGAACTCTGACCTCTCCCACTGAGGCGCCGTGATGTGAAAAAGCAGCTTCATTCATCAGATAAAGACGTGATGGACGACATGTTGGAAATCAATTAGGAGGGTTTTTTCTGTTTAATATTGAGTTGAATGAGGTCAGTGCATGTGAATGTTGTGAATGTTGTGAATGTTGTGACTGTTGTGAATGTTGTGAGTGTTGTGAATGTTGTGAGTGTTGTGAATGTTGTGAGTGTTGTGAGTGTTGTGAATGTTGTGAGTGTTGTGAGTGTTGTGAGTGTTGTGAATGTTGTGAGTGTTGTGAATGTTGTGAGTGTTGTGAGTGTTGTGAGTGTTGTGAATGTTGTGAGTGTTGTGAATGTTGTGAGTGTTGTGAGTGTTGTGAGTGTTGTGAATGTTGTGAGTGTTGTGAATGTTGTGAGTGTTGTGAATGTTGTGAGTGTTGTGAATGTTGTGAGTGTTGTGAGTGTTGTGAGTGTTGTGAATGTTGTGAATGTTGTGAATGTTGTGAGTGTTGTGAATGTTGTGAGTGTTGTGAATGTTGTGAGTGTTGTGAATGTTGTGAGTGTTGTGAGTGTTGTGAATGTTGTGAGTGTTGTGAGTGTTGTGAATGTTGTGAATGTTGTGAGTGTTGTGAATGTTGTGAGTGTTGTGAGTGTTGTGAGTGTTGTGAATGTTGTGAATGTTGTGAATGTTGTGAGTGTTGTGAATGTTGTGAGTGTTGTGAATGTTGTGAGTGTTGTGAATGTTGTGAGTGTTGTGAGTGTTGTGAGTGTTGTGAATGTTGTGAGTGTTGTGAATGTTGTGAGTGTTGTGAATGTTGTGAGTGTTGTGAATGTTGTGAGTGTTGTGAGTGTTGTGAATGTTGTGAGTGTTGTGAATGTTGTGAGTGTTGTGAATGTTGTGAGTGTTGTGAATGTTGTGAGTGTTGTGAGTGTTGTGAGTGTTGTGAATGTTGTGAATGTTGTGAGTGTTGTGAGTGTTGTGAGTGTTGTGAGTGTTGTGAATGTTGTGAGTGTTGTGAGTGTTGTGAGTGTTGTGAATGTTGTGAGTGTTGTGAGTGTTGTGAGTGTTGTGAGTGTTGTGAGTGTTGTGAGTGTTGTGAATGTTGTGAGTGTTGTGAGTGTTGTGAGTGTTGTGAGTGTTGTGAGTGTTGTGAATGTTGTGAATGTTGTGAGTGTTGTGAGTGTTGTGAGTGTTGTGAATGTTGTGAATGTTGTGAATGTTGTGAGTGTTGTGAGTGTTGTGAGTGTTGTGAGTGTTGTGAGTGTTGTGAGTGTTGTGAGTGTTGTGAGTGTTGTGAGTGTTGTGAGTGTTGTGAGTGTTGTGAGTGTTGTGAGTGTTGTGAGTGTTGTGAGTGTTGTGAGTGTTGTGAGTGTTGTGAGTGTTGTGAGTGTTGTGAGTGTTGTGAGTGTTGTGAGTGTTGTGAGTGTTGTGAGTGTTGTGAGTGTTGTGAGTGTTGTGAGTGTTGTGAGTGTTGTGAGTGTTGTGAGTGTTGTGAGTGTTGTGAGTGTTGTGAGTGTTGTGAATGTTGTGAGTGTTGTGAGTGTTGTGAGTGTTGTGAGTGTTGTGAGTGTTGTGAGTGTTGTGAGTGTTGTGAGTGTTGTGAGTGTTGTGAGTGTTGTGAGTGTTGTGAGTGTTGTGAGTGTTGTGAGTGTTGTGAGTGTTGTGAGTGTTGTGAGTGTTGTGAGTGTTGTGAGTGTTGTGAATGTTGTGAGTGTTGTGAGTGTTGTGAGTGTTGTGAGTGTTGTGAGTGTTGTGAGTGTTGTGAGTGTTGTGAGTGTTGTGAGTGTTGTGAGTGTTGTGAGTGTTGTGAGTGTTGTGAGTGTTGTGAGTGTTGTGAATGTTGTGAGTGTTGTGAGTGTTGTGAGTGTTGTGAGTGTTGTGAGTGTTGTGAGTGTTGTGAGTGTTGTGAGTGTTGTGAGTGTTGTGAGTGTTGTGAGTGTTGTGAGTGTTGTGAGTGTTGTGAGTGTTGTGAGTGTTGTGAGTGTTGTGAGTGTTGTGAGTGTTGTGAATGTTGTGAGTGTTGTGAGTGTTGTGAGTGTTGTGAGTGTTGTGAGTGTTGTGAATGTTGTGAGTGTTGTGAGTGTTGTGAATGTTGTGAGTGTTGTGAGTGTTGTGAGTGTTGTGAGTGTTGTGAGTGTTGTGAGTGTTGTGAGTGTTGTGAGTGTTGTGAGTGTTGTGAGTGTTGTGAGTGTTGTGAGTGTTGTGAATGTTGTGAGTGTTGTGAGTGTTGTGAATGTTGTGAGTGTTGTGAGTGTTGTGAGTGTTGTGAGTGTTGTGAATGTTGTGAGTGTTGTGAGTGTTGTGAATGTTGTGAATGTTGTGAGTGTTGTGAGTGTTGTGAGTGTTGTGAATGTTGTGAGTGTTGTGAGTGTTGTGAGTGTTGTGAGTGTTGTGAGTGTTGTGAATGTTGTGAGTGTTGTGAGTGTTGTGAATGTTGTGAATGTTGTGAGTGTTGTGAGTGTTGTGAGTGTTGTGAGTGTTGTGAGTGTTGTGAATGTTGTGAATGTTGTGAATGTTGTGAATGTTGTGAGTGTTGTGTTTTTTTTCAGAGTGTACTGTAGTTTTCAGCAGTAATGGTCTGATGCTGCTGATGCTTCCTCTGCCTGAGGCTCCGCCTTTGTCCTCCGTCCTTCTTTCCATAAGACTGGACTCTGTGACACGTGAAAGGTTTGAAGCAGAACAAAGTAGAAATGTTCAGTCACAGAGGAGAGGGTTTTACTGCAAGCTTTTGTTTGATCCACTTTATAAATATGTGCAGAAATAAACTGCACTGACATGTGAGAAGATGATGCACTGATAGATAGAATTAGTCAAATATATATATATATATTATATATATATATATATATTATATATATATATTTCTCATTAACTGCTTTCATACGTAAACTTCAGATCACTTGTCAAACAGAATCAGAATTTACTTTGACTCACTTCATTCACCCATGGACCAGATGTAGAAAGGTGGGACTTCGTCGTCCCATGGGGGGATTTGTTACATAAACAAATATTCTCAATGGTTGACTTCAACTTCACAATAATAAAAAGAAAACTCCTTAACAAATTCAGTGTATATTTAACATATATTTATAATAATAATAATAATAATAATAATAATAATAATAATAATAATAATAGCCTTTATTGTCATTGTGCAAGAAAAAACAAACAATGAAATTGGAACGGTACTTCCCACCCACAGTGCAAAAACATTGTGTAAACATATATAAATTAAAAACATAAAGACAATAAATACAGTTAAAAGAATATAATATATATAATATATATTGAGTGGTCGATAAACTGTTCCACTGGTTCAACATGACAGACAAAAAGCCTGAACTCCCTGACCTTTGACCTTAATCACAGGAGGAAGACGGTGTGATCAGGAGTAGAGTGTGAGCGGCTGAAAACACTTAATGAATCTAAAAATGTCAGTAATTAATCAATATGATCATTGGCTTATTTTGATTTACCGTTATTCAAAATAATATCAATGGTCTTCAGACAGTCTGTAAGTTAATAAATGTGACTGTTATGTTTTTATAAATGTTTTTCACTGTCACTGCAGGCATGGCTGCTTTATTTTAACACAATTTATACATGAACATATTTACAGTGGTTTAAAAAATGGACGAGAGAATAAAAAAGAAAACAATTCTAAAATCTAGAATCAGATTTTAACTCCTTTCTTTTCCCTCCTTGTCAAACGGAGTCTTTTTTACTGATTATTAAACAGTGTTAAACTAAACCCATGTTGGCGACCAGTCTGTAAAGATATTATTATAAAAAAAGATGATATTATTCTAAAAAAAGATGATATTATTATAAAAAAAGATGATATTATTATAAAAAGAAAAAAGATGATATTATTATAAAAAAAAAGATGATATTATTATAAAAAAAAGATGATATTATTATAAAAAAAGATGATATTATTATAAAAAGAAAAAAGATGATATTAGTCTCCATCTAGTGGTGAGACAATGAAAATACAGCTGAATAATTTTCATTCAATTACACTTTAGTTTATTTAAATAATTCCTTTCAGAAAACAATTAGATTTATTTGGTAAAATATACATAGAATTCTTTCCCCAAAAGTAAAGAAAAATCTACATCGTTCAAAAAAGCTGGAATTCAAAATGTTCCACTTTGAAAGAATGACAACGATGCAACATGTTTTTTTTTTTAAGGTAAAACAGGTTTATTTTAGAACATTTCATGAAAAACACAATTTAATCACAGTCCATAAAACATTCAAAACACAAGAGGCAGCAATAAAAAGCATATGCATGTAAAAGTAAAAACCTAGATAAAACAGATAAATATAAAAGTGCAGATCTGATCTAAACAGGATGTGCACTGCAAGTTTAATTCCAAATGTATTTATATTAACAACAATATTTTATAAAAAGAAGTAACTGCCAATTCACATAAATAAAATGCAGCATTTTCTTTTATATTAACATATGTTTAAGGAATAAAATAACTTTAGAATAATACTTATGAAATTAAATAAATACAAAAGTCATACTAAATTAAATAAAATTAAAGTAAATAAATGTCCCTTCACAATATTCCACTAAAATCTAAACATGAAACAAACCTATTATTTACATTAACATCATTATTTTCATGTTAACTTTTTTATTTATGTAAAAAGAATAAAATAAAAATGAAGACATTTCATCTCATAATAAAAGGAAACTTACTGTAAAGCAGGGGTTTCAAACTCTAAACTCTTTTACTATACCATATTTTCCAGACTAGAAGGTGCACTGAAAAGGCGTTAATTTTCTACTAAAACCTCAGTGCACTTTATATATGGATTAATTCTGGATGTGTTTAGTGACTGAGAATTTAGACTTTTTTTAAATATTGACTTCACTTAAAGCACCTTAAATATGAAGAACCTAAAAAGTCAACCATTCATTTACAGTGAACCTTATAGTCCAGTGAACCTTATGGTCCAGTGAACCTTATGGTCCAGTGAACCATATGGTCCAGTGAACCTTATAGTCCAGTGAACCTTATGGTCCAGTGAACCTTATGGTCCAGTGAACCTTATAGTCCAGTGAACCTTATGGTCCAGTGAACCATATGGTCCAGTGAACCTTATAGTCCAGTGAACCTTATAGTCCAGTGAACCTTATGGTCCAGTGAACCTTATGGTCCAGTGAACCTTATAGTCCAGTGAACCTTATGGTCCAGTGAACCATATGGTCCAGTGAACCTTATAGTCCAGTGAACCTTATACTCCAGTGAACCTTATGGTCCAGTGAACCTTATGGTCCAGTGAACCTTATGGTCCAGTGAACCATATGGTCCAGTGAACCATATGATCCAGTGAACCTTATAGTCCAGTGAACCTTATAGTCCAGTGAACCTTATGGTCCAGTGAACCTTATAGTCCAGTGAACCATATGGTCCAGTGAACCTTATAGTCCAGTGAACCTTATAGTCCAGTGAACCATATGGTCCAGTGAACCTTATAGTCCAGTGAACCATATGGTCCAGTGAACCTTATAGTCCAGTGAACCATATGGTCCAGTGAACCTTATGGTCCAGTGAACCTTAAAGTCCAGTGAACCATATGGTCCAGTGAACCATATGGTCCAGTGAACCATATGGTCCAGTGAACCTTATAGTCCAGTGAACCATATGGTCCAGTGAACCTTATAGTCCAGTGAACCATATGGTCCAGTGAACCTTATAGTCCAGGGGCAGCAGTGAACCCCTGCTCTAAGTATGTGTTGTGTATTATATTATATTCCAGCTGTGACCATACGTCTGCGTTCACCGGCAGAAGGGAAAGCACAAACACCTTGGAAGTGTGGGAGTGGGTGTGTCCTGTGAAACAACCGCCAGGACGTTTTTGACCTCCCGTTTGGAGAGACCCTTCCATCGCAGCAGAGCAGGGAGGAGCGCCAGGTCGTCAGTGCAGCTGAAGAAAGAAGCGACACACATTGTAAAAGCGCAGCCCCTTCAGAAGCCCCAGTGCATGATGGGAGTCATCAACATGTTGACAATGGTGGGGACGCCATTGTCCTCACGAGACATGGCAACAAAAAAATAAAATAAAATAAACAATTAAATGAGAACAGCGTCTCATTTTGTTTTCATCAACAAAAACTAAGACATTTTAGGACTGTTTTTTATTTCTTATTCTACGTCCGTCTAGAACCTTCTGACAGCTCCCGTTCACTTTGAATGGACGTTCCCAGCCTTCAGCAAACGGGTTTTTGTCGATAACGCCTGCTGCGCCGTTAACGCTCTAAATTATTACATAAAAGTCTAAATTATTAGATAAAAAAAGACTAAATTATTAGATAAAAAGTCTAAATTATTAGATAAAAAGTTTAAATTATTAGATAAAAAGTTTAAATTATTAGATAAAAAGTTTAAATTAGATAAAAAAAGACTAAATTATTAGATAAAAAGTTTAAATTATTAGATAAAAAGTCTAAATTATTAGATAAAAAGTTTAAATTATCAGTCACTAAGTACAATTACAATTAATCCATATAAAAGGTGCACAGTGATTTGTCTTTTCAGTGTCACCTTATAGTCCAGAAAATACAATAATCTTTTGTTTGTTCTTTCCTATTTAAATATTAGTATGGACATTTTAGAAACATCCAAATATTGGAATGGACATGTCCATAAGTCCATACGGATTGTTACACCCATGCTGTCCACTCTCAGTCCCATTAGCATTCAGCAGCATCTATGGAGCTAGATGCTAAAATGAGCTATTTCACCTGATTGTTGCTGAGAACGTTTCCATTTTAATACAGTTTTTAAGAGTTCAATGTGAGGTTAAAGTCAAAAATTGTCCTAAACAAGAACATACGTCCCTTTGGTTTCTTACAGGTTGAGGTTTTGTTGCTGACAAGGTGCTAGCATTCTGCTAATGACCGCTGGTTAGCACAACAGTTGTAACATTTGATCTTTCCTATTAAAACTACCTGAGCTAACTGCGCATGCGTACAACAGAATAGATGTTCTGCTGCTGGACATTTGAACGAGGTTAGTTTGTTGTAATTTTTAACACTTTTATGACCAGTATCTAATGCATATGTTTGACACACAAATCATTTTAACTTGTCACATGTATGAGAATGTGTCTGAATCCAATTTGAAAATTATTGTCATTTTCATCGTCATAATACCCGCCTATATTAGCCTGCATTAGCCTACATTAGTCTACAATAGACTGCATTAGACTGCATTAGCCTACATTAGTCTACATTAGACTGCATTAGCCTACATTAGCCTACATTAGACTGCATTAGTCTACATTAGACTGCATTAGCCTACATTAGACTGCATTAGCCTGCATTAGACTGCATTAGCCTACACTAGCTTACATTAGATTGCATTAGCCTACATTAGACTGCATTAGCCTACATTAGACTGCATTAGCCTACATTAGCCTACAATAGACTGCATTAGACTGCATTAGCCTACATTAGCCTACATTAGACTGCATTAGCCTGCATTAGACTGCATTAGCCTACACTAGCTTACATTAGATTGCATTAGCCTACATTAGACTGCATTAGCCTACATTAGACTGCATTAGCCTACATTAGCCTACATTAGACTGCATTAGCCAACATTAGACTACATTGGACTACATTAGCCTACATTAGCCAACATTAGCCTACATTTGACTACATTAGCCAACATTAGCCTACATTAGCCAACATTAGCCTACATTAGCCTACATTAGCCTACATTAGCCCAGGCTTTGCAGTTTGCAAAAACAAATGTACCTTTACCAAACATTTTTTGAGTGTACTGCACAGGTATCAAACTACAGTCCTTGAGGGCCAGTGTCCTGCATGTTTTTACATTTTTCCCTTTTCCACATGATTCAGTTTAACCCTTTAACTCCTGAAACTTTAGCAGTTCCACAGCAAGAAAAAAAAAACAACAACAAATGACCAAAGTCATCAATGAAATGAACACAAATCAATAATAAATTGAAAAGGTAATTGGTAACACAAACAAAGTATGTCACAAATGGAACAAAATTAAAGAAAAAATGATAAAATGTCGAAAAAACAGCAATAAAATAAAGTCAACTAATAAATATTTACAAAATGTATAAGTAACATAAAAAAATGCTTAAAAAAGACAAGTGGTTTTGAAATGAGGTCCCAGCAGTTTGAATTTAACCTTTTTATCAGTTTCCTTTTGACACCTGTTTATTAAAAAAAAGAAATGGTTTCATTTTTTTTCAACTAAACCATCCATTCAGAAGATATCTGTTAATTATCAGTTCCTCATCATCTCTGCAGGAGACTGAAAATGATGTAATAGGCATCGAAAACATGCAGAACACTGGGCCTCCAGAACCATGCACTATATAACCTGAGATAGTTTACAAGACAATACACATTTCTATGATACATGATATCAAAAAAGTCAAAACGATGATATAAAACGTCAAAACGATGATATAAAAAGTCAAAACGATGATATAAAACGTCAAAACGATGATATAAAAAGTCAAAACGATGATATAAAAAGTCAAAACGATGATATAAAAAGACAAAACGATGATATAAAAAGTCAAAACAATGATATAAAAAGTCAAAACAATGATATAAAACATCAAAACGATGATATAAAAAGTAAAAACGATGACATAAAACATCAAAACGATGATATAAAAAGTCAAAACGATGATATAAAACATCAAAATGATGATATAAAAAGTCAAAACGATGATATAAAAAGTCAAAACAATGATATAAAACATCAAAACGATGATATAAAAAGTAAAAACGATGACATAAAACATCAAAACGATGATATAAAAAGTCAAAACGATGATATAAAACATCAAAATGATGATATAAAAAGTCAAAATGATGATATAAAAAGTCAAAACAATGATATAAAACATCAAAACGATGATATAAAAAGTAAAAACGATGACATAAAACATCAAAACGATGATATAAAAAGTCAAAACGATGATATAAAACATCAAAATGATGATATAAAAAGTCAAAACGATGATATAAAAAGTCAAAACGATGATATAAAAAGTCAAAACGATGATATAAAAAGTCAAAATGATGATATAAAAAGTCAAAACAATGATATAAAACATCAAAACGATGATATAAAAAGTAAAAACGATGCCATAAAACATCAAAACGATGATATAAAAAGTCAAAACGATGATATAAAACATCAAAATGATGATATAAAAAGTCAAAACGATGACATAAAAAGTCAAAACAATGATATAAAAAAATAACAAAATGCAGACAAATTAGAAAAAGGAAAAAAAACAAAAACAACTCTACTTGTTACCTACTTTCCTATCTGCTCATTTGTTGTTGTTTTGTTTGTTTGTTTGTTTTTTGTGTGTTCTGTTTTGTTTTTTGTATATATGTATATTTTTAGTACTTCAATTATTTATTATTATTATTGTAATTGTTATTGTTATTATTATCATTTTTGTACTATACACTATTGCTATAAGATGAATTCAGGTTATTGTGGAAGTGAAGAAGGGTTAGGATTAAATAATATTATTATTATTATTATTATTATTGTATTGATTATTGTTGCATTCTGCACATGTTCGAAAGAAATCATTCAAATCAAAAATCAAAACGATGATATAAAAAGCCATAATTATGAGATAAAAGCAAATATTATGATATAATTGCAACCATATATAAGGTTTTTTAAATGCACCTTATAGTCTGGAAAATACTGTAATTAAACAAACAAGAAAAAGATTGAACAGTTTATATCTGTAAAACTACTGTACCGTTTGTTGTTGCATTTGTTGACCATGTCTGCAACTGTGAGTTTTAATGTGTCTCCATATTTGTATTTCAACACTTCACAGATTCCCAGCAGAGTAAAGTTCCAGTGTTGGACCTCAGGAGCCTGAAGGAAGGAAGGAAGGAAGGAAGGAAGGAAGGAAGGAAGGAAGGAAGGAAGGAAGGAAGGAAGGAAGAAAGGAAGAAAGGAAGGAAGGAAGGAAGGAAGGAAGGAAAGAAGGAAAGAAAGAAGGAAAGAAAGAAGGAAAGAAAGAAAGAAAGAAAGAAAGGAAGGAAGGAAGGAAGGAAGGAAGGAAGGAAGGAAAGAAGGAAAGAAGGAAAGAAGGAAAGAAAGAAAGAAAGGAAGAAAGAAAGAAAGGAAGGAAGGAAGGAAGGAAGGAAGGAAGGAAAGAAAGAAGGAAAGAAGGAAAGAAAGAAAGAAAGAAAGGAAGAAAGGAAGGAAGGAAGGAAGGAAGGAAGGAAGGAAGGAAAGAAGGAAAGAAAGAAAGAAAGAAAGAAAGAAAGAAAGAAAGAAAGAAAGACAGACAGACAGACAGACAGACAGACAGACAGACAGACAGACAGACAGACATATAAGTTTACAAACTGCATTCTACACTTTATTGACCTTCATTGACCTTTGACCTGTGGCTCTCACCAGGTTAGTGAAGGTGTCATGCAGGACTCGAGCATCTTCAGTCACAGTTTCCTCAATGTTGTGACTCCAACTTTTCATCAGTTTTTCTTTTCAGTCTTAATAAGATGTTTGAGGTAAAGGTGAACAGTCACTTTATAAACTTCATCCATTACATTCTGAAGAAAAAGAAAAAACAACAAACTGAATATTCATGAAAACAAACAACATTTGTGTCATTGTTTTGATTTGACTGAATGTTTAAATCATTTGATCATTTTATTTCTGCTCATCTTTAACACTGTCAAAATAACACTGGTCTACAAATGGAATCAAACTAATGAAATGTTTGGAAAAAAGAAAACATTTTACTGTTCATGTTATTGAAAAGTTTTGCCAATTTTCTAAATTTGACTGAATATTTTGATAATTTTTGTTCATTTTATTGAATATTTTTGCCAATTTTCTAAATTTGACTGAATATTTTGATAATTTTTGTTCATTTTATTGAATATTTTTGCCAATTTTCTAAATTTGACTGAATATTTTAATAATTTTTGTTCATTTTATTGAATATTTTTGCCAATTTTCTAAATTCGACTGAATATTTTGATAATTTTTGTTCATTTTATTGAATATTTTTGCCAATTTTCTAAATTTGACTGAATATTTTCATAATTTTTGTTCATTTTATTGAATATTTTTTGCAATTTTCTAAATTTGACTGAATATTTTGATAATTTTTGTTCATTTTATTGAATATTTTTGCTAATTTTCTAAATTTGACTGAATATTTTAATAATTTTTGTTCATTTTATTGAATATTTTTGCCAATTTTCTAAATTCGACTGAATATTTTGATAATTTTTGTTCATTTTATTGAAAATTTTTGCCACTTTTCTAAATTTGACTGAATATTTTAATAATTTTTGTTCATTTTATTGAAAAATTTTGCCAATTTTCTAAATTTGACTGAATATTTTAATAATTTTTGTTCATTTTATTGAAAAGTTTTGCCAATTTTCTAAATTTGACTGAATATTTTGATAATTTTTGTTCATTTTATTGAATATTTTTGCCAATTTTCTAAATTTGACTGAATATTTTAATAATTTTTGTTCATTTTATTTAAATTTTTTAAAATTTGACTGAATATTTTGATAATTTTTGTTCATTTTATTGAGGATTTTTGCCAATTTTCTAAATTTGACTGAATATTTTGATAATTTTTGTTCATTTTATTGAATATTTTTGCCAATTTTCTAAATTCGACTGAATATTTTGATAATTTTTGTTCATTTTATTGAATATTTTTGCCAATTTTCTAAATTTGACTGAATATTTTAATAATTTTTGTTCATTTTATTGAATATTTTTGCCAATTTTCTAAATTCGACTGAATATTTTGATAATTTTTGTTCATTTTATTGAAAATTTTTTGCCAATTTTCTAAATTTGACTGAATATTTTAATAATTTTTGTTCATTTTATTGAAAAATTTTGCCTGCCAATTTTCTAAATTTGACTGAATATTTTGATAATTTTTGTTCATTTTATTGAATATTTTTGCCAATTTTCTAAATTTGACTGAATATTTTAATAATTTTTGTTCATTTTATTGAAAAATTTTGCCAATTTTCTAAATTTGACTGAATATTTTGATAATTTTTGTTCATTTTATTGAATATTTTTGCCAATTTTCTAAATTTGACTGAATATTTTAATAATTTTTGTTCATTTTATTTAAATTTTTTAAAATTTGACTGAATAATTTTGATAATTTTTGTTCATTTTATTGAGGATTTTTGCCAATTTTCTAAATTTGACTGAATATTTTGATCATTTTTGTTCATTTTATTGAATATTTTTGCCAATTTTCTAAATTTGACTGAATATTTTAATAATTTTTGTTCATTTTATTGAATATTTTTGCCAATTTTCTAAATTCGACTGAATATTTTGATAATTTTTGTTCATTTTATTGAAAATTTTTGCCAATTTTCTAAATTTGACTGAATATTTTAATAATTTTTGTTCATTTTATTGAAAAATTTTGCCAATTTTCTAAATTTGACTGAATATTTTGATAATTTTTGTTCATTTTATTGAATATTTTTGCCAATTTTCTAAATTTGACTGAATATTTTAATAATTTTTGTTCATTTTATTGAATATTTTTGCCAATTTTCTAAATTTGACTGAATATTTTCATAATTTTTGTTCATTTTATTGAATATTTTTGCCAATTTTCTAAATTTGACTGAATATTTTCATAATTTTTGTTCATTTTATTGAATATTTTTGCCAATTTTCTAAATTCGACTGAATATTTTGATAATTTTTGTTCATTTTATTGAAAATTTTTGCCAATTTTCTAAATTTGACTGAATATTTTAATAATTTTTGTTCATTTTATTGAAAAATTTTGCCAATTTTCTAAATTTGACTGAATATTTTGATAATTTTTGTTCATTTTATTGAATATTTTTGCCAATTTTCTAAATTTGACTGAATATTTTAATAATTTTTGTTCATTTTATTGAATATTTTTGCCAATTTTCTAAATTTGACTGAATATTTTCATAATTTTTGTTCATTTTATTGAATATTTTTGCCAATTTTCTAAATTTGACTGAATATTTTCATAATTTTTGTTCATTTTATTGAATATTTTTGCCAATTTTCTAAATTCGACTGAATATTTTGATAATTTTTGTTCATTTTATTGAAAATTTTTGCCAATTTTCTAAATTTGACTGAATATTTTAATAATTTTTGTTCATTTCATTGAAAAATTTTGCCAATTTTCTAAATTTGACTGAATATTTTGATAATTTTTGTTCATTTTATTGAATATTTTTGCCAATTTTCTAAATTTGACTGAATATTTTGATAATTTTTGTTCATTTTATTGAATATTTTTGCCAATTTTCTAAATTTGACTGAATATTTTAATAATTTTTGTTCATTTTATTGAAAAATTTTGCCAATTTTCTAAATTTGACTGAATATTTTGATAATTTTTGTTCATTTTATTGAATATTTTTGCCAATTTTCTAAATTTGACTGAATATTTTAATAATTTTTGTTCATTTTATTTAAATTTTTTAAAATTTGACTGAATATTTTGATAATTTTTGTTCATTTTATTGAGGATTTTTGCCAATTTTCTAAATTTGACTGAATATTTTGATAATTTTTGTTCATTTTATTGAATATTTTTGCCAAATTTCTAAATTTGACTGAATATTTTAATAATTTTTGTTCATTTTATTTAAATTTTTTAAAATTTGACTGAATATTTTGATAATTTTTGTTCATTTTATTGAGGATTTTTGCCAATTTTCTAAATTTGACTGAATATTTTGATAATTTTTGTTCATTTTATTGAAAAATTTTGCCAATTTTCTAAATTTGACTGAATATTTTGATAATTTTTGTTCATTTTATTGAATATTTTTGCCAATTTTCTAAATTTGACTGAATATTTTAATAATTTTTGTTCATTTTATTGAAAAATTTTGCCAATTTTCTAAATTTGACTGAATATTTTGATAATTTTTGTTCATTTTATTGAATATTTTTTGCCAATTTTCTAAATTTGACTGAATATTTTAATAATTTTTGTTCATTTTATTTAAATTTTTTAAAATTTGACTGAATATTTTGATAATTTTTGTTCATTTTATTGAGGATTTTTGCCAATTTTCTAAATTTGACTGAATATTTTGATCATTTTTGTTCATTTTATTGAATATTTTTGCCAATTTTCTAAATTTGACTGAATATTTTAATAATTTTTGTTCATTTTATTGAATATTTTTGCCAATTTTCTAAATTCGACTGAATATTTTGATAATTTTTGTTCATTTTATTGAAAATTTTTGCCAATTTTCTAAATTTGACTGAATATTTTAATAATTTTTGTTCATTTTATTGAAAAATTTTGCCAATTTTCTAAATTTGACTGAATATTTTGATAATTTTTGTTCATTTTATTGAATATTTTTGCCAATTTTCTAAATTTGACTGAATATTTTAATAATTTTTGTTCATTTTATTGAATATTTTTGCCAATTTTCTAAATTTGACTGAATATTTTGATAATTTTTGTTCATTTTATTGAATATTTTTGCCAATTTTCTAAATTTGACTGAATATTTTCATAATTTTTGTTCATTTTATTGAATATTTTTGCCAATTTTCTAAATTCGACTGAATATTTTGATAATTTTTGTTCATTTTATTGAAAATTTTTGCCAATTTTCTAAATTTGACTGAATATTTTAATAATTTTTGTTCATTTCATTGAAAAATTTTGCCAATTTTCTAATTTGACTGAATATTTTGATAATTTTTGTTCATTTTATTGAATATTTTTGCCAATTTTCTAAATTTGACTGAATATTTTGATAATTTTTGTTCATTTTATTGAATATTTT
>CM035804.1:50302876-50312876 GCA_020466265.1 Siphamia tubifer
TAAATGTAAACTAACGAAGCAAACTTTACAGAAACATCAGAAAAGTGACGATAACGATAACATCAGCTGATCCATTACCTATTCTCTTCTGATCCGTGATGTCCAGCTCTGGTTCAATGTAAGGCTTGAGCTCGTCCTCTTCAAATCCTGCATTGATCCATCGGTCCTTCATTATTTGCTGCAAAAGAAAAAAAAAAAAAAAGGGGGGGGGGGGGGGGGGGGTCAATTTGAAGTCGACTAAACGTGGAGCAGGAGATTCACGATAGAGTTAAAGCATCGATATCGCAATGGACGTGTGTACGATAGTCATGTCACAGGTCCTGCAATTATTTGTATTTTATTTACTTTTATTTATTCATTTGTTTAAAAATGAATATTTGTCTTATTTATTTATGATTTTTTTACATTTTATTTATGTATTTATTTTTATTAATTATTTATTTATGTTTGTTAGATTGTTAGATTTAAATTAATTTAAATTTTCTTATTTTCTCATTTTTAATTATTAATTTTATTTAATTATTTCAGCCACAGAAGGTCGACACTGAAATGTATGTTCAATGTCGACCACGAATCTGTTTAACACCACACAGCTGTTATTTACTCCAGAGGACTTTTTCATACTGCATATATATATATATATATATATATATATATATATATATATATATATATATATATATATATATATATATATATATATCTGACTCAAAGCCAATTGCACAGGTGAACATCAGATGCGGCATTTACCAAGGAGATGCTCTGTCCCCCCTGCTGTTCTGCATAGGCCTAAACCCCCTCAGCCAGATCATCTCAAAGAGTGGCTTCGGATACCAGTTCCGAAGTGGAACATCCATCAACCACCTCCTCTACATGGATGACATCAAGCTGTATGCCAAGAATGAGCGTGACATTGATTCCCTAATTCACCTCACCCGGATCTACAGCAAAGACATTGGGATGTCATTGGGACTAGATAAATGTGGGCGGATGATATCTAGAAGAGGAAAGGTGATCACAACTGAAGGGGTTGACCTACCTGAAGGGAATATCACAGATGTGCAGGAAAGTTACAAATACCTAGGGATCCCACAGACAAATGGTAATCATGAGGAGGCAGCTCGGAAGTCAGCCACAGCCAAATACCTACAGAGGGTAAGACAGGTCCTGAAAAGTCAGCTGAACGGCAAAAATAAGATCCAGGCCATTAACGCCTATGCCCTGCCAGTAATCAGATACCCAGCTGGGATAATATCCTGGCCACTGGAAGATATACAAGCCACTGATATCAAGACAAGGAAACTCCTTACCATGCATGGAGGGTTCCACCCCAAGTCCAGTGTCCTGAGGCTGTACACTAAGCGAAAGGAAGGGGGCCGAGGACTAGTAAGTGTCAGAACTACTGTCCAGGAGGAAACGGCGAACCTCCAGGAATACATCAAGAAAATGGCCCCCAATGACCAACTGCTAAGTGAATGCCTCAGGCAACAAAAGCCCAGTAAGGTCGAGGAACCAGAGGGACTATCATGGAGGGACAAACCCTTGCATGGCGTGTACCATCGACAAATTGAGGAAGTGGCTGATATGGAAAAGACATACCAGTGGCTGGAAAAGGCTGGACTAAAGGACAGCACAGAGGCGCTACTCATGGCTGCACAAGAACAAGCCCTGAACACCAGAGCAATAGAGGCCGGGGTCTACCACATCAGACAGGACCCCAGGTGTAGGCTGTGTAGAGAAGCCCCTGAAACAGTCCAGCACATCACAGCAGGGTGTAAGATGCTGGCAGGCAAGGCATACATGGAGAGGCATAACCAGGTAGCGGGCATACTGTACAGGAACATCTGTAAAGAGTATGGACTGGAGGTCCCAGGGTCAAGATGGGAGAACCCCCCAAAGGTGACAGAGAACAAACAGGCCAAGATCCTGTGGGACTTCCAGATCCAGACTGACAAGATGGTGATGGCCAATCAGCCTGACATAGTGGTGGTGGATAAACATGAGAAGACAGTGGTGGTGATAGATGTAGCAGTCCCCAGTGATAGCAACATCAGAAAGAAAGAACATGAGAAGCTTGAGAAATACCAAGGGCTGAAAGAGGAGTTAGAGAAAATGTGGAGTGTGAAGGCAACAGTGGTACCAGTAGTGATCGGAGCATTAGGGGCAGTGACCCCCAAGCTGGGAGAATGGCTCCAGCAGATACCAGGAACAACATCAGAGATCTCTGTACAAAAGAGCGCATTGCTAGGAACAGCTAAGATCCTGCGCAGAACCCTCAGGCTCCCAGGCCTCTGGTAGAGGACCCGAGCCTGAAGGAGACACCGCCCATGTGGGGCGAGAGGAAAATTTTTAAAAAATTTTTTTTTTCTGAAAAACTATTGGTCGTAACAAATTTTGATAACAATTATTACAATTGTATAAATCTTCATTCTACATCGTTTGGTACCAATCTGAAAGTTCTGTGACCCTTATAACCCATAATGTGATTTTGTCCTTTTAGGTAATTGTGACCTTGACCTTTGACCTTTAATCAAATGGATCATTGCATTTGATGCACATTATTTATATGTATATGTCCATGTCATTTCATGGTGATATCTACAGTATTTACTGAGTTATAGAATGATATGTCTGTGTGGGGACACACCAATAATCTCTCTTAACCAATGTTGGGTTTGATAAAATAAAAACTGCAGAATATAATGTAAAAAAAAAAAGTCAAATTACATAAAAACCTTTATATTAAACCATCCTTTTACAAAAACCTGAATAGGGTTAGGGTTAGCTGAAATATGTGAAGAGAAGTAAATGTTATTTTACAAATATTATGCTTGTTACTAAATATTCAGTAGCCTAGCATAGCCTAGCCTAGCCTAGCCTAGCCTAGCCTAGCAGTGTTATCTCTATTCATTCCATGTATGGGTCTAGTGGTGCTTCATAGTCAGAGGAGGCGGGGCTAAAAGGTTGTCTTTCAAATCCTCTGTATGTAATAGGACGGTACTACAACCAATCAGCGAAATCTTTAGGATGACGTAGTTAGAGCGTCTGAAAGTTGACGTAGGAGTCTGGAGAAAGTTAGGAATGACTAAACAAAATGGTGGATTATGGAGCTGAACGACTGTTGTCGCTTCTGTAAAAAGAATTTAAAGATTGTTGACGTTTTCTCACATTCTTCACTCATCTGTGATAAAAGGAAATCTACACCTGTTGTTGTTCTTCTTCTATGGTTGTTTACACTTGTTTCTCTACCAATCGTCACAGCGTCACTTTGTTAGTCCCGCCCTCTGACTCTATACTTGACTGTGATTGGTCGACCAGTTTCAGGGAAATCTAGACAAAAGTTACATTGAGTGAAACTAGACTACTACGATAGAACATTAGATTTACTGATGCTAGGAGGAGCTAGTGTGGCTAGGCTACTACGATAGAACATTAGATTTACTGATGCTAGGAGGAGCTAGTGTGGCTAGGCTACTACGATAGAACATTAGATTTACTGATGGTAGGAGGAGCTAGTGTGGCTAGGCTACTACGATAGAACATTAGATTTACTGATGCTAGGAGGAGCTAGTGTGGCTAGGCTACTACGATAGAACATTATATTTACTGATGCTAGGAGGAGCTAGTGTGGCTAGGCTACTACGATAGAACATTAGATTTACTGATGCTAGGAGGAGCTAGTGTGGCTAGGCTACTACGATAGAACATTAGATTTACTGATGCTAGGAGGAGCTAGTGTGGCTAGGCTACTACGATAGAACATTAGATTTACTGATGGTAGGAGGAGCTAGTGTGGCTAGGCTACTACGATAGAACATTAGATTTACTGATGCTAGGAGGAGCTAGTGTGGCTAGGCTACTACGATAGAACATTAGATTTACTGATGCTAGGAGGAGCTAGTGTGGCTAGGCTACTACGATAGAACATTATATTTACTGACGCTAGGAGGAGCTAGTGTGGCTAGGCTACTACGATAGAACATTATATTTACTGATGCTAGGAGGAGGTAGCATGGCTAGGCTAAATGTTTAGTGTATTTCTAAAGTAAATGTCAGTTGTTCTGCACATGTGCAGTAAACAAACTGATACTGAGGCAGAAAAGGTTTAAAAAGTCACTGTTTTCTGAACACGTGTCCAGTTGTTGATGTTCTTCACATTATTGATGTAAACATTATCAGAATGTCATTTGATGCTTTTTACTGTTAATATTTTATTGGTCTGATCCTTTTCAGATCATATTGGACTGAACTAACGTGGACACCCTGTTCTAGATAAATGGAGTAAGAAGTTACAAAGCTGCAGAAAAAGGAATTAAGGCTGAATCCCATTTCACCCCTACCCCTTCTAATGGAGCTGTAAGGGGTAGGGCTTGAAAACTATAAGGTGCATTAAGTGATGTAAAAACCATGAGATTAAACGGTGAAAATTAGATTAAAAAGAGAGAAAATTATTAGATGAAGTGAAAATTATGAGATAAAAAAGTCTAAATTCCCAGTCACTAAGCACAACCAGAATTAATCCCTACATAAGGTGCACTGTGGTCTTTGGAGAAAATTTAAGTCTTTTAAATGCACCTTATAGTCTTGAAAATACGCTAAGTCAAGCACATGTGGCTCCTATTCCTGCTGAAGTGCAGTATTTGCACATTGACATTACCTGCATTAATGTCCATATTGTATCACACTGCTGCATTTTCACCATATTTAATTTGCAGCAATCAATGTGCAACAAAAACGAAGCCAAATTAATTATCACTGATGGGGCTGTGATGTCACAGGAGTTCAGTCTGATATTCAGGGAAGTCATGGGTCGTCGACACAGGCCAACATGTGACTCGTCGCGCCAGACCAACGCCACTTTACTGTAAATTCACTTAGAATTCACTGCAAGATTCAGCCAGATGGAATAAAACTGCGTCTTGTTAATTAGTGGGCGATAAAAGACAAACATCTCAGTGATAAAGGGCTGGTGTAAATAAAAATAAAAAGTCTGACTCCAAATGACAGGAGAGAAATCATGTGGAAATTCAATTATATTTTTCAAGTGTGAAGATTTACTCCTCGTGTCGGGTGGGTGTGAAAGAGGGAAAAAAAAGGACATTTTCCTCGAAAGGAACAGAGTGAAACAAATGTGTTGTTCTTTACCGACACCAAATACATGTCTAAAGTTTTCACAGAAGAATGAAGGTCTTCTTTCCACAGAAAAAAAAGAATACTCATGATGATAACAAAACCTGTCATAATAGTAATAATGATAATAATATTAATAATAACATTAACAATAATAATAACAATAACAATAACAATAATAATAATAATAACAATAATAATAATAATAATAATAATAATAATAATAATAATAATAATAATAATAATAATAATAATAATAATAATAATAATAATAATAATAATAATAATAATTTAATTTCACTGCATGGTTTTACTTTGTATTTCCGGTGCATGTGACGAATAAAGAACCTTGTACCTTGTATAATAATAATAACAATAATGATAACAATAATAATAATAATAATAATAATAATAATAATAATAATAACAATAATAATAATAATAACAATAATGATAACAATAATAATAATAATAATAATAATAATAATAATAATAATAATAATAATAATAATAATAATAATAATAATAACAATAATAATAATAATAATAATAATAATAATAATAATAATAATAATAATAATAATAATAATAATAATGTATTTTACGCACTATAAGGTGCACTGGACTATGAGGCGCATTAAGTGAAGTCAAAATCATGAAATAAAAAATCAAAATTCCAAGTCACTAAGCACATCAACAATTAATCCATTAGGCGCACTGTTAATGAATGGTTTATTTCTGAGGTTTTTTCCATATATAAGGTGCCCTAAACAAGAACTGCATATATGGTGCATTAAGCAAAGTCAAAATCATGAAATAAAAAAAAAAAGGCAAAATTCCCAGACACAACCAGAACACATCCATACATAAGACGCACTGTGGTCTTTGAAGAAAAGTCTGCAGTGCACTATATAGTCCAGAAAATGTACAGAGTCGTGACCTCTGACCCCATGCTACCATCAAGTCAACTGAACGCTGGAGCCACGTCAACCAGAACTGAGGAAATGTACTGTATTTTCCAGACTATAAGGTGCATTTAAAAAACCTTATATGTGACCCACCACCACCAAACCAGGCATAAGTGGCGCTGAGCCGTTCAGAGCTACAGCCAAATTTAGGCTGGAAGGTGATTTGTTATTAGTGTTTACACCTTATCAAAAAACGGTACCTTAACACCTCTATGTTCACTTCCTGTGGTCATTACATTGAAATCCAATCAATAAAGGTGTTTATTGAGTCAATTATTTAAGCGGTGACAAAAGTTCAGGTATTGCTGAGCAAAGACAAAGACGACTTCCACCTCTTTTCGCCGAACAAAACGATCTCCGTTCCGTGGGTAAACACCCAAGTGTTTGGTACGAGGTAAAAGCTTATATTGAATGTTCTGTCCAATGGTGTAAGCCAAATGATTATAATACGTCACACTTCTGTCCTATTATTATAATATATAAAACTTCTGTGACATGTCCATCAGAGTGTCCTTTAACATCTGTCAACAATTTGTGTCAATCGGATACAAATTATTATGCGTTGCTAAGGACTTCCTACCCCAAAACAGTCCAAAACTTTAACGGACAATATCTAAAAATATGCAAATTGTAAAATATGTCCAAATGTGGATATTAAAATGACCATAACTTTGGTTCTACTTGTGATAGAAACATCATTTTTTCACCATCTTAAACCTTAGTTTCCACTCTACCAAGATACACACATAACTCTGTTTGGATTTACACACACTTATGCCTGGTTTACTGGTGGGGGGTCACATATATGGATTCATTGTGGTTGGACTTAGTGACTTTTTTATCTAATCATTCTGACTTCACTTCTATATGAAAATATTCTTTGACAGTACGCCTTATTGTGTGGGAAATATGGTAACTATTTTTACACGAGGACACCAACATTATCTTTAACTTTTGTCTTTTCTTTTTCACTTCCATGGAAGCAGACAGAACAACAACAGACCAAAAGGACCATGCATTATTCATGGTTACATTATCACTAAAGGAGGAAAGAGTACAAACAGGGAGACGTCAGAGGAGACGATGATGCACGAATGGGGGGGGTGGGGGGGCGGGACCAGGAGGGTTCAGGGGGTTTTGTGACGACAGATGACATTCTCCGACGGTGTTGACGTGCTGGGTGCTTTGAGTTAAGAACTGAAAAAGTATATTTACATTTTCTGCGTCCTCCCTCACCTCGAGAGTACCGCGCTTGGTCGGGTTGAGAACCAGGAAGCGTTTGAGGAGGTTCTCGCAGTCTGTGGACATGTAGAAGGGGATGCGGTACTTCCCTCTGAGCACCCGCTCCCGCAGCTCCTGTAAACAACAACAACAACAACAATAACAACAATAACAATAACAACAACAACAATAACAACAATAACAACAACAACACGTACAGTGAAGGCGGTGGTTTCAGGTGACGTTACTTTACTGTAAAGTTTGCACATGATGTTCAGATGGAAGTGAAGCCCAGTGAGTTTTACGTTGGGAAAAAGTCTGTTTTATGTCGTTTACGTCTGCGACAATCGTTCTAACCCAGAGAAGGAAAAGTACCAAAGATTGTTATTCACTAAGTGACAAATGGAAAAAGTAAAATGTGGATTTTAAATCTGCGTTTGCGGTTGGGAGGAGCAGAGTCTGCTAATGCTAATAGAGCATTAAGCTAATATCTACACGAGCTAATGCTGACTCCAGATGAGTTTATGGAAGTATTTCTGAAAAAAGAGAAAAAACATTAAAGATGAGCCTAGACAGGTGTCATCTTAGATTATCATAAATTATGTTCACATTTGGAATTAAACGCAAGTGTAAATGATCTAACCTTCATGTTTTATGTAATTATATAAGACAGTCTGTTAGTCAGGGAGGAGTGATGGAAGAAGAGGTCAAAGGTCAGACTGGGACCATAAATGGGTGAAAAAAACATCAGATTTCATTCACAGACAATGTGTGAACTGTTTTCATTATTACTTTACATAACATAGCTACATGCCAATATTTCCTTTAAATCCATTTAAGTCAGTGTTACTGTGTCCTTATAGGAATGTTCTGGATGCTGCTCAGTATCAATGGACCAGGCCTGGAAGAGTTTGACCAAAGAACCTTAGAACTGTTCTATAAAAACACGAGAAAGATCTGGTGTAAACTTTACCACCGAAATATTTATTTACATTATAATAAACATTTAGTTTGAATTCTTTTTCATGTATTTGTGAACAGTCTAGTAAATCAGTTCTAAAAATAAAATCTGCAGTTAAGTGTCATTTGTTTACGCCGCCATGACTCCACAGCGCTCCTGCCCCTGTCACTGTGTGATCCATTTGTTCTGTTACTAGTGCACTGAAACTTCAATTCAGATTTAAATATATTACAATTATCAAATTGGCTCATTGTCAATCATTAATTTTCATAAACATAACATTAATAACATGCTATGAACAATATGATGCTACCTCATTTGTTTCAGTGCTACTAAATGAAAAGCAAGGTGGCACCAGTGGGACCTGTGGAGCCCTGCTCTGGACCCACATCCACCCTAGACCTGCTGGTCCATATGAAGCATCCAGAGCCCTGAGGTCATAGGTCATCATGAACACGTTTACTGTGTGTTCCCAAAATCACCTGCTAACTACTGCTAATTACTGTTAATACCTGCTAACTACTGTTACCCATTGTTAACTACTGTTAACTACTGCTAACACCTGTTAACTACTGTTAACTACTGCTAACACCTGTTAATTACTGCTAACACTTGTTAACTACTGTTAACTACTGTTAACTACTGTTAACTACTGTTAACTACTGTTAACTACTGTTAACTACTGTTAACTACTGTTAATACCTGAGGTCAGTTCCTTTAAATCAGACTGAAAACATGACTGTTCACTGGAGCTTTGACTGACAATTATTAATTGTTTTTTAAATATTTTTATGTCTCCTATTTTCATTGTCTTTTAATGGATTTTAATCATTTTAATTTTCTTATATGTTTTATTTAAAGCACCTTGAATTGTCTTGCACATGAAATGTGATCTACAAATACATTTACCTGAACCGTTTTAATCTTGGAGCTATTTACATTCAGTATTTATTTATTTATTATAAGAAGTAAGTAAGCTAGCAGAAAGTAGCATCGCTAATTTAATTGACCAGGACATGTTGGACTTTATGAACAAATAAAACAGTCCTGTATCTACTGCGGTCCTACTGACAGCTACACTGTCCTTTCAGCTCGTTAAGAGTAAAGATGGAGAACATTCCAAACCAAACTATGGTTGAAGGTGGAGACATTGTGCAGGTCACGACCAAACTCAGCAGTCGTTGACTTACAAACAGTGAGAAAAAGTACAAAGTAAAAACAGAGAAATACAATTTATCAATTTCCAGATCATTTCCATGACTGGAAAAGGATGCTCTAAACTTTCAGGTTTTCCAGGACGTGTGGGAACCCTGTTTATAGCTCTGTTTGAAGGGGTAGGGGTAGGGGTATGGGTAGGGGTAGGGGTAGGGGTAGGGGTATGGGTAGGGGTAGGGGTAGGGGTAGGGGTAGGGGTAGGGGTATGGGTAGGGGTAGGGGTAGGGGTAGGGGTATGGGTAGGGGTAGGGGTATGGGTAGGGGTAGGGGTATGGGTAGGGGTAGGGGTAGGGGTAGGGGTAGGGGTATGGGTAGGGGTAGGGGTATGGGTAGGGGTATGGGTATGGGTAGGGGTAGGGGTATGGGTAGGGGTAGGGGTAGGGGTAGGGGTATGGGTAGGGGTAGGGGTAGGGGTATGGGTAGGGGTAGGGGTAGGGGTATGGGTAGGGGTAGGGGTATGGGTAGGGGTAGGGGTATGGGTAGGGGTATGGGTAGGGGTAGGGGT
>CM035804.1:50317876-50324981 GCA_020466265.1 Siphamia tubifer
TGACTGTAGGGTGCGAGAGCGGCTGACTGTACGGTGCGAGAGTGGATGACTGTAGGGTGCGAGAGCGGCTGACTGTACGGTGCGAGAGTGGATGACTGTAGGGTGCGAGAGCGCTGAATGTAGGGTGCGAGAGCAGCTGACTGTACGGTGCGAGAGCAGCTGACTGTACGGTGCGAGAGCGCTGAATGTAGGGTGCGAGAGCAGCTGGTGGATGTGAGCGATGGGGAAAGCGGCAGGTTTGGACGTCGCTCATCAATCATGAGACGACGGAGACGTTGTGAGGACAGAGGGCAGCAGACTGAGCTCCAGTGTGGACCAGAGGTGTGAAAGCAGAACACTGCAGGGGACAGAGCTGAGTACCTGTCTAAATTTAGCCCTGGCCTCTTTTTCCTTCATTCTTCCGTGTGCGACAAGATAGTCGAAGACCTCTCCTGAAAAAGAAACGAGAGAAAAGGAGAAAAAGGAGGATTAGAGCCCGGATCAAAAAGTCAGTCCCAACTTTGAGAAAACTATTAAAGGAGGCGTTCCACTGAAAACCACTTTTGTCCTTTTGGACTCTGATGGGTCACCCCGAGTTACCAACACATGCTGCATATGCTGTGTGTCCCCTCTACTGCCTGCGTGGTGTGTCCCCTCTACTGCCTGCGTGGTGTGTCCCCTCTACTGCCTGCGTGGTGTGTCCCCTCTACTGCCTGCGTGGTGTGTCCCCTCTACTGCCTGCGTGGTGTGTCCCCTCTACTGTCTGCGTGGTGTGTCCCCTCTACTGCCTGCGTGGTGTGTCCCCTCTACTGTCTGCGTGGTGTGTCCCCTCTACTGCCTGCGTGGTGTGTCCCCTCTACTGTCTGCGTGGTGTGTCCCCTCTACTGCCTGCGTGGTGTGTCCCCTCTACTGCCTGCGTGGTGTGTCCCCTCTACTGTCTGCGTGGTGTGTCCCCTCTACTGTCTGCGTGGTGTGTCCCCTCTACTGCCTGCGTGGTGTGTCTGGTGTCCTAGGACAGTGTTTGGGCCATGGTACACATTTTACATTACAAACTACCAAAGAAAAATGTCACAAAAAGAATGTCAATTGAAATATAATACAAATCTAATCTTGATTTACTCATTCGGTGCAAAACCTGTTCATTTAGGGCAAAGACGACGCTGTCGTGATAACGCTGCTGCTCACTTACCAACCAATAAGGTGCAGTTACATAATTTTTCACGGCACACTGGTAGGGAAACACTGCCCTAGGCGACCGCCTAGTCTGACCCTGACCCTGGTAACACCTTGTGGTTGTAAAAGACAGATCAACAAACTGATAAAAATAACTTTATGATTAACCCCCAAGCCGGCCTGCTCCGTCACCCATGTGCACGGTTGGAGGCTCTTTTTCCACCGCATTGAGGCTGTGCTTCCTGCGCTGAGCCTTTCCTGGAGGCACAAGCTGCTGCAAAACTCGCCTCAACAGCAGACCCCCCCCCCCAAAAAAAATTTTTTTTTTAAATAAAAAGACATTAAAAATAAATACAAATATATGAATTAATGAAATTAAAACATGAATAAAATAAATAAAAAACCTATTACAAATGAATAAAAATAAATTAATAAACATTTGAAACATTTTAAAAATTTAATAAAATACAAACATTAATAAATACATTAAAGAAATTAAAAATATGAAATATTAATGAATAAATGAAGAAACTAATAAAAAAGATGCGAAAAATAAATGAATAAAAAAAATATATATTAAAATATGTAATAAAATACTAAAATAAAGTAATTGTGACTATTGTGCACACGTACAAACAGACAATATATTGTGCATCTCTCATGTGTACAGTAAATATATATATATATATATATACACACACATTAATAACCCATTCACCACCTCCACTAAATCCACCCCTGGGTTCCCCCCTCATTGGTGGAACCTCTCCCACTCGGTCCACATTGACCTGCAGAGGCGATGCTGTTGGAAATCTGTACTTCACAGCTCCAGAAAAAAAAATACATTCATGGACGCTGTGTGAGTCAGTTGCTAAAGACAGAATGTGCTCGCGAACCGTCAGCGTGTCGGAGCTAAAGGCCGTGACATGTGCCGCTCATACACAAGCGCATGGATCTGGGAATGAAGACTGGAATAGACGGAAAATGTGAGAAAAGTGGCTCCGACATAAGGAAGTAGAAATGTAAACGTAACAGACTAAAGGTTAGCATCGATTTCAAACCTGTTTCCAGCAGCTAGACGTTGTTCCGTAACAAAATAACACCTGAGGCACCGACAACAGTTCTCCTTCCATTACATAAAAAAAAAAAAGCTTTCAATTCTGGAAGGAATTTGTACAGGGACTAAATGAGATTAGAAAAAAAAACTGACAAACCCTGCGATATACACTGACTGGTCACTTTATTAGAAACAGCTGTTCAGTAGGTCTACTGGAGTTCACGCTAACACATTAAACTAGATCAGTGGTAGAGTTCAGACCTCAGTGAAGCAGCACCAGTCTGTGCTAATGCTAACGCTAACACATTAAACTAGATCAGTGGTAGAGTTCAGACCTCAGTGAAGCAGCACCAGTCTGTGCTAATGCTAACGCTAACACATTAAACTAGATCAGTGGTAGAGTTCAGACCTCAGTGAAGCAGCACCAGTCTGTGCTAATGCTAACGCTAACACATTAAACTAGATCAGTGGTAAAGTTCAGACCTCAGTGAAGCAGCACCAGTCTGTGCTAACGCTAACGCTAACACATTAAACTAGATCAGTGGTAGAGTTCAGACCTCAGTGAAGCACCACCAGTCTGTGCTAACGCTAACGCTAACACATTAAACTAAGATCAGTGGTAGAGTTCAGACCTCAGTGAAGCAGCACCAGACTGTGCTAACGCTAATGCTAACACATTAAATCTGCCAAGGTTTGGATCTGGATGTTCAGAACTTCTTTATAAACTAGTGTTCTGTGTTCACTAACCATTTATTTTATGGATCATTAACAATCCCTTAGAGGGTTTAAAAACATTCCCAGAAATCCTGGGTCCTGTTTTTCACATATGTCCATTTCAATATTCGACCACGTATGACGTTATGTGATGTCCAGTGTAGATCCAGTGTTTAAACACAGATACATACAGTTAATTAAAACTTACCCGAATCTGAAGAAAATTTATGAGTTTTGGACAAAAGACAAAGATTTACCAACAATCTATGGATATTAATAAAACACCCTGACATCCTACCGCACCGCACTACCCTGACATCCTACCGCACTACCCTGACATCCTACCGCACTACCCTGACATCCTACCGCACTACCCTGACATCCTACCGCACTACCATGACATCCTACCGCACTACCATGACATCCTACCGCACTACCCTGACATCCTACCGCACTACCCTGACATCCTACCGCACTACCATGACATCCTACCGCACTACCATGACATCCTACCGCACTACCCTGACATCCTACCGCACTACCATGACATCCTACCGCACTACCCTTATACAAAGGTGCAGATATTCTGTGGATTTTTCTTCTACCACTAGGGGCGCTATAACCTGAATTAGAAACAAAACTACCTACTTTCTCTTTGACAGATAAAAACACTGACGAGAAATGAGCAAGTGTTAATTATTTTTCAAATCCTCAGCCCTTCGTCGTCATCATCATCAGACAGATGTGATGAAGACGACTTCATGGGTTTGAGTGTAGATAATTAAAGTGATTTAAAACACAGAAGATATGAAGATAAATACAGTAAATCGTGGTTATTTTTCTCTTGGTTCTGTTCATTTTTAATCAGTAAAGTTGTTGTCGTGTTAAAAGTCACTGTTCAGGTACAAACATGAAACTACATTTACAGTTAAATCCTTCTGTTTATGATGTAAATATATAGATATCTATGGCTTATAACCCAGTGCAGTTTGTATATTCTTTTTTTTTTATCATATTTTTAAAAACACAGTGGATGCAGCTTATAGTCCAGGTAATACGGTAACCATTTATTACCCATTTGTTAATGTTTATTCATGCACAATTTATCATAAACAAACCATTTGTAGTCGTGTGAACAAATGCTTTATGATAAATTGTGTCTGAACAACACATTAATAAACATTAACAAATCAGTAACAAATGTTAATACAAAGTGGATAGTGTGTCGGTTAAGTGGATGAGTCCACAGCCTTGGTACCAAAAGGCTCAGAATAATTATGGTTTGTTTTTCACCAGGTGTGTTTTATTTGTAAAGAGGCCACGTCAACATGTATAACAACTCAAACAAGGGTGTTATTGTGAAGGACAGTGGTTCATTTAAATGGTTTAATGTTCAGTCAGTGAAGATACATTTACCCACTGACAACAATACATTACATCAAAAATATAAATCTACATTTTCTTTTCACAAAATCATTACATTTTTATCATTTTTAAAGGGTGTAAGGGTTAGTATTGGGGGTCTTGGAATGAATCAGGCCTTTTACATTTAAAATGAGACTATTTACAAATAATTCACAATATAAAAACACTTCTGGAAGGAATTTATTTTGTAAGTAGAGGTACTACTGTCATGGATTAGATTTCTTTAGCAGTTTTTCAAGACACCCAAAGTGCTTTACATTATTGATCCATTATTCATTCACTCTCACATGCTCCCTCTGGTGGTGGTAAACTACATAAGTATCCACAGTTGTCCTGGGGCAGACATTTGGCGCCTACGGTCCCTCTGACCACCAGCGAACATTCATACTCGTTCATACACCAGTGTCAGTGTTGGGGTGATTTTCCTTTAAACATAGCATTGTCGTACCTCCACTGGCGTACTCCATCACCAGGTAAAGAGTCCTCTCTGTCTCGATCACTTCAAAGAGTTTAACTGAAGGAGAGAGAGGGGGGGGTGTGGACAGAGAAGAAAGAGAGAAACAATTATAAATTCAATTGTACCTTTAAATAGAAGAGATTCACACAGAGACACTAATGAAAACCACAACTGTGTTCAAAGCAGATACGACGTGGAGACGGGAAAAGTCAAATCATGTGTTTGTGTTTATTTCAGGCTGTTATAAAAACCCTTATGGTGGGGCTGAAAAAAAAAAACAGGTGGGGAATAAAAATGGAGTCTAGTTTCAGGCAGAATCAGTATTGGATTAAAGTGAGGCTTAAGCTTTAAGATGTTCTGTCAGACCATGTGGAGATCAGAAGCCAATAATATTATTACATTTAAACATTGTTATGTGTTAGTATATTAACTAGACAGAGGTGAGAAGAAATATGAACAGTAAAATACCCAAATTTCTACACTATAAGGCACACTGGACGATAAGGCGCATTAAGCCAAGTCCAAATTATGAGATAAAAAGTCAAAACGATGAGATAAAAAGTCAAAATAATGAGATAAAAAGTCAAAACGATGAGACAAAAAGTCCAAATGATGAGATAAAAAGTCAAAACGATGAGATAAAAAGTCCAAACGATGAGATAAAAAGTCCAAACGATGAGATAAAAAGTCAAAACGATGAGATAAAAAGTCAAAACGATGAGATAAAACGTCAAAACGATGAGATAAAAAGTCCAAACGATGAGATAAAAAGTCCAAACGATGAGATAAAAAGTCAAAACGATGAGATAAAAAGTCCAAACGATGAGATAAAAAGTCCAAACGATGAGATAAAAAGTCCAAACGATGAGATAAAAAGTCAAAATAATGAGATAAAAAGTCAAAACGATGAGATAAAAAGTCAAAACGATGAGATAAAAAGTCCAAACGATGAGATAAAAAGTCAAAACGATGAGATAAAAAGTCAAAACGATGAGATAAAAAGTCAAAACGATGAGATAAAAAGTCAAAACGATGAGATAAAAAGTCCAAATGATGAGATAAAAAGTCCAAACGATGAGATAAAAAGTCCAAATGATGAGATAAAAAGTCAAAATGATGAGATAAAAAGTCAAAACGATGAGATAAAAAGTCCAAATGATGAGATAAAAAGTCCAAACGATGAGATAAAAAGTCAAAACGATGAGATAAAAAGTCCAAATGATGAGATAAAAAGTCAAAACGATGAGATAAAAAGTCAAAACGATGAGATAAAAAGTCAAAACGATGAGATAAAAAGTCCAAACGATGAGATAAAAAGTCCAAACGATGAGATAAAAAGTCAAAACGATGAGATAAAAAGTCAAAACGATGAGATAAAAAGTCAAAACGATGAGATAAAAAGTCCAAATGATGAGATAAAAAGTCCAAACGATGAGATAAAAAGTCCAAATGATGAGATAAAAAGTCAAAACGATGAGATAAAAAGTCAAAACGATGAGATAAAAAGTCCAAACGATGAGCCGTGATCGGCAGTGATCAGCAATTGACAGAACGAGTTTTTTTGTGATCGGGCCAAAAAATGCTGATCAGTGCAACTAAGACTGAGTGATTTATTGAGATTTACGATATCTCAAGATGTTTTATGAAATCAAAAAAGAATTTGACATATGGAATATCTGGAGAATGTTCTAAATGACTCAGATTTGTCCACTGTGCTGGGTAGCTGTTGGCTCCGCCCCCTTGTGTTTGTCCCTCGTGTGTGCGTTTGTGCACATGTGAATAAAGTGTAAATTAATAAAGTTAATGTTAAATTAACAACAAAAGCTGATGCAGAATAATGTGCTCAGTTAAATCAAACACACAAAAATATAAAATGTACTACAGTCACAAAACAGCAGAATTCATGGATTTAGGATCTATTATTATATTAATATATAATAATACAGTTGAAGTGTTTATCATTTAAGACGCATATTAAATAGTTTTAAATATAGATTAATATTATATATATATATATATATACATATATATATATACAGTATATATATATATATATATATATATATATATATATATATATATATAGTAGTATTATTATATATTAATATAATAGGCGGGCACTCAAGGTAACATTTGGTTTGATGTTAAAATGGTGCCCGCCTACCTCTAGTGCCCGCCTACCTCTAGTGCCCGCCTACCTCTAGTGCCCGCCTACCTCTAGAAAAACCTTTTTTTTTCTCCTATCGCCCAGAATAGTAAATACACTGTAAATACGACTGTACTGAAGTCATCTGTGCTTC
>CM035804.1:50325081-50332581 GCA_020466265.1 Siphamia tubifer
TATATATATACTGTATATATATATATGTATATATATATATATATATATATATATATAATATTAATCTATATTTAAAACTATTTAATATGCGTCTTAAATGATAAACACTTCAACTGTATTATTATATATTAATATAATAATAGATCCTAAATCCATGAATTCTGCTGTTTTGTGACTGTAGTACATTTTATATTTTTGTGTGTTTGATTTAACTGAGCACATTATTCTGCATCAGCTTTTGTTGTTAATTTAACATTAACTTTATTAATTTACACTTTATTCACATGTGCACAAACGCACACACGAGGGACAAACACAAGGGGGCGGAGCCAACAGCTACCCAGCACAGTGGACAAATCTGAGTCATTTAGAACATTCTCCAGATATTCCATATGTCAAATTCTTTTTTGATTTCATAAAACATCTTGAGATATCGTAAATCTCAATAAATCACTCAGTCTTAGTTGCACTGATCAGCATTTTTTGGCCCGATCACAAAAAAACTCGTTCTGTCAATTGCTGATCACTGCCGATCACGGCTCATCGTTTGGACTTTTTATCTCATCGTTTTGACTTTTTATCTCATCATTTGGACTTTTTATCTCATCGTTTGGACTTTTTATCTCATCATTTGGACTTTTTATCTCATCGTTTTGACTTTTTATCTCATCGTTTTGACTTTTTATCTCATCGTTTTGACTTTTTATCTCATCGTTTGGACTTTTTATCTCATCATTTGGACTTTTTATCTCATCGTTTTGACTTTTTATCTCATCATTTTGACTTTTTATCTCATCATTTGGACTTTTTATCTCATCGTTTGGACTTTTTATCTCATCATTTGGACTTTTTATCTCATCGTTTTGACTTTTTATCTCATCGTTTTGACTTTTTATCTCATCGTTTTGACTTTTTATCTCATCGTTTGGACTTTTTATCTCATCGTTTTGACTTTTTATCTCATTATTTTGACTTTTTATCTCATCGTTTGGACTTTTTATCTCATCGTTTGGACTTTTTATCTCATCGTTTTGACTTTTTATCTCATCATTTGGACTTTTTATCTCATCGTTTGGACTTTTTATCTCATCGTTTTGACGTTTTATCTCATCGTTTTGACTTTTTATCTCATCGTTTTGACTTTTTATCTCATCGTTTGGACTTTTTATCTCATCGTTTGGACTTTTTATCTCATCGTTTTGACTTTTTATCTCATCATTTGGACTTTTTGTCTCATCGTTTTGACTTTTTATCTCATTATTTTGACTTTTTATCTCATCATTTGGACTTGGCTTAATGCGCCTTATCGTCCAGTGTGCCTTATAGTGTAGAAATTTGGGTATTTTACTGTTCATATTTCTTCTCACCTCTGTCTAGTTAATATACTGACACATAACAATGTTTAAATGTAATAATATTATTGGCTTCTGATCTCCACATGGTCTGACAGAACATCTTAAAGCTTAAGCCTCACTTTAATCCAATACTGATTCTGCCTGAAACTAGACTCCATTTTTATTCCCCACCTGTTTTTTTTTTCAGCCCCACCATAAGGGTTTTTATAACAGCCTGAAATAAACACAAACACATGATTTGACTTTTCCCGTCTCCACGTCGTATCTGCTTTGAACACAGTTGTGGTTTTCATTAGTGTCTCTGTGTGAATCTCTTCTATTTAAAGGTACAATTGAATTTATAATTGTTTCTCTCTTTCTTCTCTGTCCACACCCCCCCCCCCCTCCCCCCCTCTCCTTCAGTTAAACTCTTTGAAGTGATCGAGACAGAGAGGACTCTTTACCTGGTGATGGAGTACGCCAGTGGAGGTACGACAATGCTATGTTTAAAGGAAAATCACCCCAACACTGACACTGGTGTATGAACGAGTATGAATGTTCGCTGGTGGTCAGAGGGACCGTAGGCGCCAAATGTCTGCCCCAGGACAACTGTGGATACTTATGTAGTTTACCACCACCAGAGGGAGCATGTGAGAGTGAATGAATAATGGATCAATAATGTAAAGCACTTTGGGTGTCTTGAAAAACTGCTAAAGAAATCTAATCCATGACAGTAGTACCTCTACTTACAAAATAAATTCCTTCCAGAAGTGTTTTTATATTGTGAATTATTTGTAAATAGTCTCATTTTAAATGTAAAAGGCCTGATTCATTCCAAGACCCCCAATACTAACCCTTACACCCTTTAAAAATGATAAAAATGTAATGATTTTGTGAAAAGAAAATGTAGATTTATATTTTTGATGTAATGTATTGTTGTCAGTGGGTAAATGTATCTTCACTGACTGAACATTAAACCATTTAAATGAACCACTGTCCTTCACAATAACACCCTTGTTTGAGTTGTTATACATGTTGACGTGGCCTCTTTACAAATAAAACACACCTGGTGAAAAACAAACCATAATTATTCTGAGCCTTTTGGTACCAAGGCTGTGGACTCATCCACTTAACTGACACACTATCCACTTTGTATTAACATTTGTTACTGATTTGTTAATGTTTATTAATGTGTTGTTCAGACACAATTTATCATAAAGCATTTGTTCACACGACTACAAATGGTTTGTTTATGATAAATTGTGCATGAATAAACATTAACAAATGGGTAATAAATGGTTACCGTATTACCTGGACTATAAGCTGCATCCACTGTGTTTTTAAAAATATGATAAAAAAAAAAGAATATACAAACTGCACTGGGTTATAAGCCATAGATATCTATATATTTACATCATAAACAGAAGGATTTAACTGTAAATGTAGTTACATGTTTGTACCTGAACAGTGACTTTTAACACAACAACTTTACTGATTAAAAATGAACAGAACCAAGAGAAAAATAACCACGATTTACTGTATTTATCTTCATATCTTCTGTGTTTTAAATCACTTTAATTATCTACACTCAAACCCATGAAGTCGTCTTCATCACATCTGTCTGATGATGATGACGACGAAGGGCTGAGGATTTGAAAAATAATTAACACTTGCTCATTTCTCGTCAGTGTTTTTATCTGTCAAAGAGAAAGTAGGTAGTTTTGTTTCTAATTCAGGTTATAGCGCCCCTAGTGGTAGAAGAAAAATCCACAGAATATCTGCACCTTTGTATAAGGGTAGTGCGGTAGGATGTCATGGTAGTGCGGTAGGATGTCATGGTAGTGCGGTAGGATGTCAGGGTAGTGCGGTAGGATGTCAGGGTAGTGCGGTAGGATGTCAGGGTAGTGCGGTAGGATGTCAGGGTAGTGCGGTAGGATGTCATGGTAGTGCGGTAGGATGTCAGGGTAGTGCGGTAGGATGTCATGGTAGTGCGGTAGGATGTCATGGTAGTGCGGTAGGATGTCATGGTAGTGCGGTAGGATGTCAGGGTAGTGCGGTAGGATGTCAGGGTAGTGCGGTAGGATGTCAGGGTAGTGCGGTAGGATGTCAGGGTAGTGCGGTAGGATGTCAGGGTAGTGCGGTAGGATGTCAGGGTAGTGCGGTAGGATGTCAGGGTAGTGCGGTAGGATGTCAGGGTAGTGCGGTAGGATGTCAGGGTAGTGCGGTAGGATGTCATGGTAGTGCGGTAGGATGTCATGGTAGTGCGGTAGGATGTCAGGGTAGTGCGGTAGGATGTCATGGTAGTGCGGTAGGATGTCATGGTAGTGCGGTAGGATGTCATGGTAGTGCGGTAGGATGTCAGGGTAGTGCGGTAGGATGTCAGGGTAGTGCGGTAGGATGTCAGGGTAGTGCGGTAGGATGTCAGGGTAGTGCGGTGCGGTAGGATTTCAGGGTGTTTTATTAATATCCATAGATTGTTGGTAAATCTTTGTCTTTTGTCCAAAACTCATAAATTTTCTTCAGATTCGGGTAAGTTTTAATTAACTGTATGTATCTGTGTTTAAACACTGGATCTACACTGGACATCACATAACGTCATATGTGGTCGAATATTGAAATGGACATATGTGAAAAACAGGACCCAGGATTTCTGGGAATGTTTTTAAACCCTCTAAGGGATTGTTAATGATCCATAAAATAAATGGTTAGTGAACACAGAACACTAGTTTATAAAGAAGTTCTGAACATCCAGATCCAAACCTTGGCAGATTTAATGTGTTAGCATTAGCGTTAGCACAGTCTGGTGCTGCTTCACTGAGGTCTGAACTTTACCACTGATCTAGTTTAATGTGTTAGCGTTAGCGTTAGCACAGACTGGTGCTGCTTCACTGAGGTCTGAACTCTACCACTGATCTAGTTTAATGTGTTAGCGTTAGCATTAGCACAGACTGGTGCTGCTTCACTGAGGTCTGAACTCTACCACTGATCTAGTTTAATGTGTTAGCGTTAGCATTAGCACAGACTGGTGCTGCTTCACTGAGGTCTGAACTCTACCACTGATCTAGTTTAATGTGTTAGCGTTAGCATTAGCACAGACTGGTGCTGCTTCACTGAGGTCTGAACTCTACCACTGATCTAGTTTAATGTGTTAGCGTGAACTCCAGTAGACCTACTGAACAGCTGTTTCTAATAAAGTGACCAGTCAGTGTATATCGCAGGGTTTGTCAGTTTTTTTTTCTAATCTCATTTAGTCCCTGTACAAATTCCTTCCAGAATTGAAAGCTTTTTTTTTTTTATGTAATGGAAGGAGAACTGTTGTCGGTGCCTCAGGTGTTATTTTGTTACGGAACAACATCTAGCTGCTGGAAACAGGTTTGAAATCGATGCTAACCTTTAGTCTGTTACGTTTACATTTCTACTTCCTTATGTCGGAGCCACTTTTCTCACATTTTCCGTCTATTCCAGTCTTCATTCCCAGATCCATGCGCTTGTGTATGAGCGGCACATGTCACGGCCTTTAGCTCCGACACGCTGACGGTTCGCAAGCACATTCTGTCTTTAGCAACTGACTCACACAGCGTCCATGAATGTATTTTTTTTTCTGGAGCTGTGAAGTACAGATTTCCAACAGCATCGCCTCTGCAGGTCAATGTGGACCGAGTGGGAGAGGTTCCACCAATGAGGGGGGAACCCAGGGGTGGATTTAGTGGAGGTGGTGAATGGGTTATTAATGTGTGTGTGTGTGTGTATATATATATATATATATATATATATATATATATATATATATATATATTTACTGTACACATGAGAGATGCACAATATATTGTCTGTTTGTACGTGTGCACAATAGTCACAATTACTTTATTTTAGTATTTTATTACATATTTTAATATATATTTTTTTTATTCATTTATTTTTCGCATCTTTTTTATTAGTTTCTTCATTTATTCATTAATATTTCATATTTTTAATTTCTTTAATGTATTTATTAATGTTTGTATTTTATTAAATTTTTAAAATGTTTCAAATGTTTATTAATTTATTTTTATTCATTTGTAATAGGTTTTTTATTTATTTTATTCATGTTTTAATTTCATTAATTCATATATTTGTATTTATTTTTAATGTCTTTTTATTTAAAAAAAAAAATTTTTTTTGGGGGGGGGGTCTGCTGTTGAGGCGAGTTTTGCAGCAGCTTGTGCCTCCAGGAAAGGCTCAGCGCAGGAAGCACAGCCTCAATGCGGTGGAAAAAGAGCCTCCAACCGTGCACATGGGTGACGGAGCAGGCCGGCTTGGGGGTTAATCATGAAGTTATTTTTATCAGTTTGTTGATCTGTCTTTTACAACCACAAGGTGTTACCAGGGTCAGGGTCAGACTAGGCGGTCGCCTAGGGCAGTGTTTCCCTACCAGTGTGCCGTGAAAAATTATGTAACTGCACCTTATTGGTTGGTAAGTGAGCAGCAGCGTTATCACGACAGCGTCGTCTTTGCCCTAAATGAACAGGTTTTGCACCGAATGAGTAAATCAAGATTAGATTTGTATTATATTTCAATTGACATTCTTTTTGTGACATTTTTCTTTGGTAGTTTGTAATGTAAAATGTGTACCATGGCCCAAACACTGTCCTAGGACACCAGACACACCACGCAGGCAGTAGAGGGGACACACCACGCAGACAGTAGAGGGGACACACCACGCAGGCAGTAGAGGGGACACACCACGCAGACAGTAGAGGGGACACACCACGCAGGCAGTAGAGGGGACACACCACGCAGGCAGTAGAGGGGACACACCACGCAGACAGTAGAGGGGACACACCACGCAGGCAGTAGAGGGGACACACCACGCAGACAGTAGAGGGGACACACCACGCAGACAGTAGAGGGGACACACCACGCAGGCAGTAGAGGGGACACACCACGCAGACAGTAGAGGGGACACACCACGCAGGCAGTAGAGGGGACACACCACGCAGGCAGTAGAGGGGACACACCACGCAGACAGTAGAGGGGACACACCACGCAGGCAGTAGAGGGGACACACCACGCAGACAGTAGAGGGGACACACCACGCAGGCAGTAGAGGGGACACACCACGCAGACAGTAGAGGGGACACACCACGCAGGCAGTAGAGGGGACACACCACGCAGACAGTAGAGGGGACACACCACGCAGGCAGTAGAGGGGACACACCACGCAGGCAGTAGAGGGGACACACCACGCAGGCAGTAGAGGGGACACACAGCATATGCAGCATGTGTTGGTAACTCGGGGTGACCCATCAGAGTCCAAAAGGACAAAAGTGGTTTTCAGTGGAACGCCTCCTTTAATAGTTTTCTCAAAGTTGGGACTGACTTTTTGATCCTGGCTCTAATCCTCCTTTTTCTCCTTTTCTCTCGTTTCTTTTTCAGGAGAGGTCTTCGACTATCTTGTCGCACACGGAAGAATGAAGGAAAAAGAGGCCAGGGCTAAATTTAGACAGGTACTCAGCTCTGTCCCCTGCAGTGTTCTGCTTTCACACCTCTGGTCCACACTGGAGCTCAGTCTGCTGCCCTCTGTCCTCACAACGTCTCCGTCGTCTCATGATTGATGAGCGACGTCCAAACCTGCCGCTTTCCCCATCGCTCACATCCACCAGCTGCTCTCGCACCCTACATTCAGCGCTCTCGCACCGTACAGTCAGCTGCTCTCGCACCGTACAGTCAGCTGCTCTCGCACCGTACAGTCAGCTGCTCTCGCACCCTACATTCAGCGCTCTCGCACCCTACAGTCATCCACTCTCGCACCGTACAGTCAGCCGCTCTCGCACCCTACAGTCATCCACTCTCGCACCGTACAGTCAGCCGCTCTCGCACCCTACAGTCAGCCGCTCTCGCACCGTACAGTCAGCCGCTCTCGCACCGTACAGTCGGCCGCTCTCGCACCCTACAGTCACTCGCTCTCGCACCCTACACACCTCCATCTCATGCTCATATTGTAGAAAGATATATCGTTTATATTTTGTTTTAAACTGATGCAGATTATGACACTGTTTAAGCTCCTCCCCCAAACTCTTCCACACTTTTACCCCACAAAATGAAATACAAAATGATTTCCTATGTGAACGTATTTTATTTATTTTACAATTTATGTTTCCCTCTCAATTGATACTCCCCATTACGA
>CM035804.1:50337581-50347581 GCA_020466265.1 Siphamia tubifer
ACCCCTACCCCTACCCATACCCCTACCCCTACCCATACCCCTACCCCTACCCCTACCCCTACCCCTACCCCTACCCCTACCCCTACCCCTACCCATACCCCTACCCCTACCCATACCCCTACCCATACCCCTACCCCTACCCATACCCCTACCCCTACCCATACCCCTACCCCTACCCATACCCCTACCCCTACCCCTACCCCTACCCCTACCCATACCCCTACCCCTACCCATACCCCTACCCATACCCCTACCCCTACCCCTACCCATACCCCTACCCCTACCCATACCCCTACCCCTACCCCTACCCATACCCCTACCCCTACCCCTACCCATACCCCTACCCCTACCCATACCCCTACCCATACCCCTACCCATACCCCTACCCCTACCCATACCCCTACCCATACCCCTACCCCTACCCATACCCCTACCCATACCCCTACCCATACCCCTACCCCTACCCATACCCCTACCCCTACCCATACCCATACCCCTACCCCTACCCCTACCCATACCCCTACCCCTACCCCTACCCATACCCCTACCCCTACCCATACCCCTACCCATACCCCTACCCATACCCCTACCCCTACCCATACCCCTACCCATACCCCTACCCCTACCCATACCCCTACCCATACCCCTACCCATACCCCTACCCCTACCCATACCCCTACCCCTACCCCTACCCATACCCCTACCCCTACCCCTACCCATACCCATACCCCTACCCCTACCCCTACCCCTACCCATACCCCTACCCCTACCCATACCCCTACCCCTACCCATACCCCTACCCATACCCCTACCCCTACCCCTACCCATACCCCTACCCCTACCCCTTCAAACAGAGCTATAAACAGGGTTCCCACACGTCCTGGAAAACCTGAAAGTTTAGAGCATCCTTTTCCAGTCATGGAAATGATCTGGAAATTGATAAATTGTATTTCTCTGTTTTTACTTTGTACTTTTTCTCACTGTTTGTAAGTCAACGACTGCTGAGTTTGGTCGTGACCTGCACAATGTCTCCACCTTCAACCATAGTTTGGTTTGGAATGTTCTCCATCTTTACTCTTAACGAGCTGAAAGGACAGTGTAGCTGTCAGTAGGACCGCAGTAGATACAGGACTGTTTTATTTGTTCATAAAGTCCAACATGTCCTGGTCAATTAAATTAGCGATGCTACTTTCTGCTAGCTTACTTACTTCTTATAATAAATAAATAAATACTGAATGTAAATAGCTCCAAGATTAAAACGGTTCAGGTAAATGTATTTGTAGATCACATTTCATGTGCAAGACAATTCAAGGTGCTTTAAATAAAACATATAAGAAAATTAAAATGATTAAAATCCATTAAAAGACAATGAAAATAGGAGACATAAAAATATTTAAAAAACAATTAATAATTGTCAGTCAAAGCTCCAGTGAACAGTCATGTTTTCAGTCTGATTTAAAGGAACTGACCTCAGGTATTAACAGTAGTTAACAGTAGTTAACAGTAGTTAACAGTAGTTAACAGGTGTTAGCAGTAGTTAACAGTAGTTAACAGTAGTTAACAGTAGTTAACAGTAGTTAACAAGTGTTAGCAGTAATTAACAGGTGTTAGCAGTAGTTAACAGTAGTTAACAGGTGTTAGCAGTAGTTAACAGTAGTTAACAATGGGTAACAGTAGTTAGCAGGTATTAACAGTAATTAGCAGTAGTTAGCAGGTGATTTTGGGAACACACAGTAAACGTGTTCATGATGACCTATGACCTCAGGGCTCTGGATGCTTCATATGGACCAGCAGGTCTAGGGTGGATGTGGGTCCAGAGCAGGGCTCCACAGGTCCCACTGGTGCCACCTTGCTTTTCATTTAGTAGCACTGAAACAAATGAGGTAGCATCATATTGTTCATAGCATGTTATTAATGTTATGTTTATGAAAATTAATGATTGACAATGAGCCAATTTGATAATTGTAATATATTTAAATCTGAATTGAAGTTTCAGTGCACTAGTAACAGAACAAATGGATCACACAGTGACAGGGGCAGGAGCGCTGTGGAGTCATGGCGGCGTAAACAAATGACACTTAACTGCAGATTTTATTTTTAGAACTGATTTACTAGACTGTTCACAAATACATGAAAAAGAATTCAAACTAAATGTTTATTATAATGTAAATAAATATTTCGGTGGTAAAGTTTACACCAGATCTTTCTCGTGTTTTTATAGAACAGTTCTAAGGTTCTTTGGTCAAACTCTTCCAGGCCTGGTCCATTGATACTGAGCAGCATCCAGAACATTCCTATAAGGACACAGTAACACTGACTTAAATGGATTTAAAGGAAATATTGGCATGTAGTTATATTATGTAAAGTAATAATGAAAACAGTTCACACATTGTCTGTGAATGAAATCTGATGTTTTTTTCACCCATTTATGGTCCCAGTCTGACCTTTGACCTCTTCTTCCATCACTCCTCCCTGACTAACAGACTGTCTTATATAATTACATAAAACATGAAGGTTAGATCATTTACACTTGCGTTTAATTCCAAATGTGAACATAATTTATGATAATCTAAGATGACACCTGTCTAGGCTCATCTTTAATGTTTTTTCTCTTTTTTCAGAAATACTTCCATAAACTCATCTGGAGTCAGCATTAGCTCGTGTAGATATTAGCTTAATGCTCTATTAGCATTAGCAGACTCTGCTCCTCCCAACCGCAAACGCAGATTTAAAATCCACATTTTACTTTTTCCATTTGTCACTTAGTGAATAACAATCTTTGGTACTTTTCCTTCTCTGGGTTAGAACGATTGTCGCAGACGTAAACGACATAAAACAGACTTTTTCCCAACGTAAAACTCACTGGGCTTCACTTCCATCTGAACATCATGTGCAAACTTTACAGTAAAGTAACGTCACCTGAAACCACCGCCTTCACTGTACGTGTTGTTGTTGTTATTGTTGTTATTGTTGTTGTTGTTATTGTTATTGTTGTTATTGTTGTTGTTGTTGTTGTTTACAGGAGCTGCGGGAGCGGGTGCTCAGAGGGAAGTACCGCATCCCCTTCTACATGTCCACAGACTGCGAGAACCTCCTCAAACGCTTCCTGGTTCTCAACCCGACCAAGCGCGGTACTCTCGAGGTGAGGGAGGACGCAGAAAATGTAAATATACTTTTTCAGTTCTTAACTCAAAGCACCCAGCACGTCAACACCGTCGGAGAATGTCATCTGTCGTCACAAAACCCCCTGAACCCTCCTGGTCCCGCCCCCCCACCCCCCCATTCGTGCATCATCGTCTCCTCTGACGTCTCCGTGTTTGTACTCTTTCCTCCTTTAGTGATAATGTAACCATGAATAATGCATGGTCCTTTTGGTCTGTTGTTGTTCTGTCTGTTTCCATGGAAGTGAAAAAGAAAAGACAAAAGTTAAAGATAATGTTGGTGTCCTCGTGTAAAAATAGTTACCATATTTCCCACACAATAAGGCGTACTGTCAAAGAATATTTTCATATAGAAGTGAAGTCAGAATGATTAGATAAAAAAGTCACTAAGTCCAACCACAATGAATCCATATATGTGACCCCCCACCAGTAAACCAGGCATAAGTGTGTGTAAATCCAAACAGAGTTATGTGTGTATCTTGGTAGAGTGGAAACTAAGGTTTAAGATGGTGAAAAAATGATGTTTCTATCACAAGTAGAACCAAAGTTATGGTCATTTTAATATCCACATTTGGACATATTTTACAATTTGCATATTTTTAGATATTGTCCGTTAAAGTTTTGGACTGTTTTGGGGTAGGAAGTCCTTAGCAACGCATAATAATTTGTATCCGATTGACACAAATTGTTGACAGATGTTAAAGGACACTCTGATGGACATGTCACAGAAGTTTTATATATTATAATAATAGGACAGAAGTGTGACGTATTATAATCATTTGGCTTACACCATTGGACAGAACATTCAATATAAGCTTTTACCTCGTACCAAACACTTGGGTGTTTACCCACGGAACGGAGATCGTTTTGTTCGGCGAAAAGAGGTGGAAGTCGTCTTTGTCTTTGCTCAGCAATACCTGAACTTTTGTCACCGCTTAAATAATTGACTCAATAAACACCTTTATTGATTGGATTTCAATGTAATGACCACAGGAAGTGAACATAGAGGTGTTAAGGTACCGTTTTTTGATAAGGTGTAAACACTAATAACAAATCACCTTCCAGCCTAAATTTGGCTGTAGCTCTGAACGGCTCAGCGCCACTTATGCCTGGTTTGGTGGTGGGGGGTCACATATGTAGTTTTTTAAATGCACCTTATAGTCTGGAAAATACAGTACATTTCCTCAGTTCTGGTTGATGTGGCTCCAGCGTTCAGTTGACTTGATGGTAGCATGGGGTCAGAGGTCACGACTCTGTACATTTTCTGGACTATATAGTGCACTGCAGACTTTTCTCCAAAGACCACAGTGCGTCTTATGTATGGATGTGTTCTGGTTGTGTCTGGGAATTTTGCCTTTTTTTTTTTTATTTCATGATTTTGACTTTGCTTAATGCACCATATATGCAGTTCTTGTTTAGGGCACCTTATATATGGAAAAAACCTCAGAAATAAACCATTCATTAACAGTGCGCCTAATGGATTAATTGTTGATGTGCTTAGTGACTTGGAATTTTGATTTTTTATTTCATGATTTTGACTTCACTTAATGCGCCTCATAGTCCAGTGCACCTTATAGTACGTAAAATACATTATTATTATTATTATTATTATTATTATTATTATTATTATTATTATTATTATTATTATTATTATTATTATTATTATTATTATTATTATTATTATTGTTATTATTATTATTATTGTTATCATTATTGTTATTATTATTATTATTGTTATTATTATTATTATTATTATTATTATTATTATTATTATTATTATTATTATTATTATTATTGTTATCATTATTGTTATCATTATTATTATTATTATTATTATTATTATTATTATTATTATTATTATTATTATTATTATTGTTATCATTATTGTTATTATTATTATACAAGGTACAAGGTTCTTTATTCGTCACATGCACCGGAAATACAAAGTAAAACCATGCAGTGAAATTAAATTATTATTATTATTATTATTATTATTATTATTATTATTATTATTATTATTATTATTATTATTATTATTGTTATTATTATTATTGTTATTGTTATTGTTGTTATTATTATTGTTAATGTTATTATTAATATTATTATCATTATTACTATTATGACAGGTTTTGTTATCATCATGAGTATTCTTTTTTTTCTGTGGAAAGAAGACCTTCATTCTTCTGTGAAAACTTTAGACATGTATTTGGTGTCGGTAAAGAACAACACATTTGTTTCACTCTGTTCCTTTCGAGGAAAATGTCCTTTTTTTTCCCTCTTTCACACCCACCCGACACGAGGAGTAAATCTTCACACTTGAAAAATATAATTGAATTTCCACATGATTTCTCTCCTGTCATTTGGAGTCAGACTTTTTATTTTTATTTACACCAGCCCTTTATCACTGAGATGTTTGTCTTTTATCGCCCACTAATTAACAAGACGCAGTTTTATTCCATCTGGCTGAATCTTGCAGTGAATTCTAAGTGAATTTACAGTAAAGTGGCGTTGGTCTGGCGCGACGAGTCACATGTTGGCCTGTGTCGACGACCCATGACTTCCCTGAATATCAGACTGAACTCCTGTGACATCACAGCCCCATCAGTGATAATTAATTTGGCTTCGTTTTTGTTGCACATTGATTGCTGCAAATTAAATATGGTGAAAATGCAGCAGTGTGATACAATATGGACATTAATGCAGGTAATGTCAATGTGCAAATACTGCACTTCAGCAGGAATAGGAGCCACATGTGCTTGACTTAGCGTATTTTCAAGACTATAAGGTGCATTTAAAAGACTTAAATTTTCTCCAAAGACCACAGTGCACCTTATGTAGGGATTAATTCTGGTTGTGCTTAGTGACTGGGAATTTAGACTTTTTTATCTCATAATTTTCACTTCATCTAATAATTTTCTCTCTTTTTAATCTAATTTTCACCGTTTAATCTCATGGTTTTTACATCACTTAATGCACCTTATAGTTTTCAAGCCCTACCCCTTACAGCTCCATTAGAAGGGGTAGGGGTGAAATGGGATTCAGCCTTAATTCCTTTTTCTGCAGCTTTGTAACTTCTTACTCCATTTATCTAGAACAGGGTGTCCACGTTAGTTCAGTCCAATATGATCTGAAAAGGATCAGACCAATAAAATATTAACAGTAAAAAGCATCAAATGACATTCTGATAATGTTTACATCAATAATGTGAAGAACATCAACAACTGGACACGTGTTCAGAAAACAGTGACTTTTTAAACCTTTTCTGCCTCAGTATCAGTTTGTTTACTGCACATGTGCAGAACAACTGACATTTACTTTAGAAATACACTAAACATTTAGCCTAGCCACGCTACCTCCTCCTAGCATCAGTAAATCTAATGTTCTATCGTAGTAGCCTAGCCACACTAGCTCCTCCTAGCATCAGTAAATCTAATGTTCTATCGTAGTAGCCTAGCCACACTAGCTCCTCCTAGCATCAGTAAATCTAATGTTCTATCGTAGTAGCCTAGCCACACTAGCTCCTCCTAGCATCAGTAAATATAATGTTCTATCGTAGTAGCCTAGCCACACTAGCTCCTCCTAGCATCAGTAAATCTAATGTTCTATGGTAGTAGCCTAGCCACACTAGCTCCTCCTAGCATCAGTAAATCTAATGTTCTATCGTAGTAGCCTAGCCACACTAGCTCCTCCTAGCATCAGTAAATCTAATGTTCTATCGTAGTAGCCTAGCCACACTAGCTCCTCCTAGCATCAGTAAATATAATGTTCTATCGTAGTAGCCTAGCCACGCTAGCTCCTCCTAGCATCAGTAAATCTAATGTTCTATCGTAGTAGCCTAGCCACGCTAGCTCTTCCTAGCATCAGTAAATCTAATGTTCTATCGTAGTAGCCTAGCCACACTAGCTCCTCCTAGCATCAGTAAATCTAATGTTCTATGGTAGTAGCCTAGCCACACTAGCTCCTCCTAGCATCAGTAAATCTAATGTTCTATCGTAGTAGCCTAGCCACACTAGCTCCTCCTAGCATCAGTAAATCTAATGTTCTATCGTAGTAGCCTAGCCACACTAGCTCCTCCTAGCATCAGTAAATATAATGTTCTATCGTAGTAGCCTAGCCACGCTAGCTCCTCCTAGCATCAGTAAATCTAATGTTCTATCGTAGTAGCCTAGCCACGCTAGCTCTTCCTAGCATCAGTAAATCTAATGTTCTATCGTAGTAGCCTAGCCACACTAGCTCCTCCTAGCATCAGTAAATCTAATGTTCTATGGTAGTAGCCTAGCCACACTAGCTCCTCCTAGCATCAGTAAATCTAATGTTCTATCGTAGTAGCCTAGCCACACTAGCTCCTCCTAGCATCAGTAAATCTAATGTTCTATCGTAGTAGCCTAGCCACACTAGCTCCTCCTAGCATCAGTAAATATAATGTTCTATCGTAGTAGCCTAGCCACGCTAGCTCCTCCTAGCATCAGTAAATCTAATGTTCTATCGTAGTAGCCTAGCCACGCTAGCTCTTCCTAGCATCAGTAAATCTAATGTTCTATCGTAGTAGCCTAGCCACACTAGCTCCTCCTAGCATCAGTAAATATAATGTTCTATCGTAGTAGCCTAGCCACACTAGCTCCTCCTAGCATCAGTAAATATAATGTTCTATCGTAGTAGCCTAGCCACACTAGCTCCTCCTAGCATCAGTAAATATAATGTTCTATCGTAGTAGCCTAGCCACACTAGCTCCTCCTAGCATCAGTAAATATAATGTTCTATCGTAGTAGTCTAGTTTCACTTAATGTAACTTTTGTCTAGATTTCCGTGAAACTGGTCGACCAATCACAGTGAAGTATAGAGTCAGAGGGCGGGACTAACAAAGTGACGCTGTGACGATTGGTAGAGAAACAAGTGTAAACAACCATAGAAGAAGAACAACAACAGGTGTAGATTTCCTTTTATCACAGATGAGTGAAGAATGTGAGAAAACGTCAACAATCTTTAAATTCTTTTTACAGAAGCGACAACAGTCGTTCAGCTCCATAATCCACCATTTTGTTTAGTCATTCCTAACTTTCTCCAGACTCCTCCGTCAACTTTCAGACGCTCTAACTACGTCATCCTAAAGATTTCGCTGATTGGTTGTAGTACCGTCCTATTACATACAGAGGATTTGAAAGACAACCTTTTAGCCCCGCCTCCTCTGACTATGAAGCACCACTAGACCCATACATGGAATGAATAGAGATAGCACTGCTAGGCTAGGCTAGGCTAGGCTAGGCTAGGCTACTGAATATTTAGTAACAAGCATAATATTTGTAAAATAACATTTACTTCTCTTCACATATTTCAGCTAACCCTAACCCTATTCAGGTTTTTGTAAAAGGATGGTTTAATATAAAGGTTTTTATGTAATTTGACTTTTTTTTTTTACATTATATTCTGCAGTTTTTATTTAATCAAACCCAACATTGGTTAAGAGAGATTATTGGTGTGTCCCCACACAGACATATCATTCTATAACTCAGTAAATACTGTAGATATCACCATGAAATGACATGGACATATACATATAAATAATGTGCATCAAATGCAATGATCCATTTGATTAAAGGTCAAAGGTCAAGGTCACAATTACCTAAAAGGACAAAATCACATTATGGGTTATAAGGGTCACAGAACTTTCAGATTGGTACCAAACGATGTAGAATGAAGATTTATACAATTGTAATAATTGTTATCAAAATTTGTTACGACCAATAGTTTTTCAGATATATATATATATATATATATATATATATATATATATATATATATATATATATATATATATATATATATATATACATATATATATATATATATATGCAGTATGAAAAAGTCCTCTGGAGTAAATAACAGGTGTGTGGTGTTAAACAGATTCGTGGTCGACATTGAACATACATTTCAGTGTCGACCTTCTGTGGCTGAAATAATTAAATAAAATTAATAATTAAAAATGAGAAAATAAGAAAATTTAAATTAATTTAAATCTAACAATCTAACAAACATAAATAAATAATTAATAAAAATAAATACATAAATAAAATGTAAAAAAATCATAAATAAATAAGACAAATATTCATTTTTAAACAAATGAATAAATAAAAGTAAATAAAATACAAATAATTGCAGGACCTGTGACATGACTATCGTACACACGTCCATTGCGATATCGATGCTTTAACTCTATCGTGAATCTCCTGCTCCACGTTTAGTCGACTTCAAATTGACCCCCCCCCCCCTTTTTTTGTTTTTTTCTTTTGCAGCAAATAATGAAGGACCGATGGATCAATGCAGGATTTGAAGAGGACGAGCTCAAGCCTTACATTGAACCAGAGCTGGACATCACGGATCAGAAGAGAATAGGTAATGGATCAGCTGATGTTATCGTTATCGTCACTTTTCTGATGTTTCTGTAAAGTTTGCTTCGTTAGTTTACATTTAAAGCAGCTGTTCTTTCACCACTGTGACTCAGATACCACATTGTCTGATCCTAAAAAAAAGTGAAAACCTGTGGCTTCGTTACTGTAAAACTTTTCTTTATACGCTGTGTTAAATGTCAGTGGGGGTCCTAGCGGGGGTCAAAGCGGGGGTCAAAGCGGGGGTCAAAGCGGGGGTCAAAGCGGGGAAGACGTTGTCATTATTTTAGAGCCAAAGCGTCTTTAAGAGAAAAGATGAATAAATAAACATGAGCAGCGCTGGTACATGCAGGAGGGAAGAGGGACAAGCCTCCCGTCGTGTCCTGGGGGGGGGGGGGGGGGGGGGGGGGGGTCATTATATAACAGCAGCTGCTGTCAGTGAGAGAACTCCCAGTC
>CM035804.1:50352581-50378697 GCA_020466265.1 Siphamia tubifer
ATTGTTTTCTAATGTCGTGCATCTTTACTGTCCTATCGTTCTAGTCCAGTTTATTTCATGTCATTTAAAACAGTAAGTTTCATTGGGTTCCAAACACTGATGTGAGAACACCTCTCACTGCTTCTCATTGTTTGATGCAGTTTCTTGGAAACTCAGTGATTTGTAGACGCTGCTGCTGTGGGCTTCTGGGAAAGCACCCCCCCCTTCCCCCCCCCTTCCCCCCATGACTTGTTGAAAATGAATATCACAGGATTAGAAAAACAAAGTGTCCAAACAGCATCAGTGAACCTAATGAACCCAACATGAACATTTTTCATTTAAATAGAATTATTATAGAATTATTGTAATTGTTGCTCCTCACTTTTTCGTTCCAGTTTGATAAAGGTGCCACGCTCCAACTGATGGTTTAAATGTTTTATTCTGGGAATAGACCATCGTGGACATGAACCACAGCGAGGGTTTGTACGTTTTGAAAAAACCTGCAAAAGTTTTGGAATTTAAAAAATGCAAATTCCAGACCTTGAAAGATTTTGGAAAAGTAAAAAGACCCAGAAAGTTTTGAAAAAGTCATGAATTTTGTTTACACAGCAGAATAATGTGTGATTAATAATAATAATAATAATAAAAATAATAAAAATAATAATAATAAAAAAATAATAATAATAATAATAATAATAATAATAATAATAATAATAATAATAATAAAAATAATAATAATAATAATAATAATAATAATAATAATAATAATAATAATAATAATAATAATAATAATAATAATAATAATAATAATAATAATAATAAAAATAATAATAATAATAATAATAATAATAAAAAGCGCTTGAGTGAATAAAAAGTTAATTTGACGTCGTCTTAACCTTAACGTTCTATTTAGTGAACAGGAAGTGAACTTCCAGGTCACTTCCTGTTCACTCACATGTTGTGATGTTTTTTGCGTCCTGTGGTGAAGTGGGTATAGACTAACATCTGCCCAAATTAAATAGAGTGAGTGTGGATTTAACAAAGTGTGTGTCTTCACTGGGAAATGAACATAAATGTTAATTTAATCTGGAACCAAACATTGTCATTTATTTTCGGGCGTATTCACACTGCACTCAGAAAATCCGGACTTTCGGACTTTCCAGGAAAGTTCGAACCTTATTGACAAGTGTGAAACCGAGTCTTTGGTCCGATCTGAGGAGGTAGTCTCGGTCCGGACCAAGGTTCGCTGGTGCACAGTGTGAAAGGTGTGTTTAGGAAAGTCCGGACTATCGGACCAATTACGTCACAGTCACGTGCGCGGAATCTAGTCAACGTCCAAACTGTGAGAATACATGTGGAGACGAGGAAAGCAGGTATTTAATGTAAATGTGGTCGGATGATTCTATAAAGACTGAATTAGAAAATACTCATAAAACTAGTAACTGGGTCCATTTCCTGGAACAGTGTAGCGCGCTCATCTACTAACCAATCAGGGTCGAGTATAGAGACGCACGCTGTACACGCACTGACCACATGACGTTCTAAAGTCCATTGGTCCATTTGGTTCAATACAGTGTGAATGAAGACTGTAAATAAATATAAGTACAGTGTGAAAAGGCAAAAAAAAGGTTCTGGTCCGAACCTTGGTCCGGACTTTACTATGTGAATACGACCTTAATGTTAAAGTTGTGAGGGTAAACTTTAACACTTTAACTTTTATTATCGTTTAAAGTCCAGTAGTATTTTAGGAGGATATAGTCATGGACATTTGACCTCAAAACAAAACCACATTTTACACACATATAAACACAGTATTATTACAGTCAGTGCTTCACACCAGATGTCAGGAGTCCACCTTAAAAGTTCTGTTCTGTTCACACTGACCCAACTCAAAAACAAAACCTAATGTTCTATATCATGTGCATCACATGACCAAGTGATGAGCCAACTACTGGCTACCCAAAGTATGTAGATTAAATATTTAAAATGAATATGAAAAGGTGTGTGTGTGTGTATATATATATATATATATATATATATATATATATATATATATATATATATATATATATATATATATATATATATATATGAAGAGTTCATTTGCAAAAACAGATAACTCCATTTGTCTTTTTTTTTCAGAAAATGTAATTTTTTTACTCTACATTCCACAGATAATACTGATTTATTTGATATATTATTTATTTCATTTGGTAAGATCCACTACCAATAATATATAATATTATTTTATATTATAATAATATTATTTGAATAAATAATATATCAAATCAATGAATATTAACTGGAATGTAGAGTAAAAAATGCAATTTTCTGAAAAAAAAGAAAAATGGAGTTATCTGTTTTTGCAAATGAACTCTTCATATATATATATATATATATATATATATATATATATATATATATATATATATATATATATATATATATATATATATATATATATATATATATATTCTGAGATATCACCACTGATGTGTTTGAACGGTTGACCTGTATTGTCACCATGACCTTTGACCTTTAGAGATCGACATTTCATGGTTTCTTCCTTGACACATTATCAATCATCTCTAACTTTTTGACTTATCTTACTGACAAACAATGGGTAAACATAACCTCTTTCGCAGAGGTAAAAATCATTAAATAAGTGTAAATGATTATTATTATTATTATTAATCTATATAAGTCACACTGTAGTTTTTGGAGTAAATTAAAGTATTTTAAATGCACCAACCCAGTATAATATAATGATAGAATATATTTTCATGTATATATTGACAGTATATGGACACATGTATTTATATTTCATCATGGTACGAGGCTGTTTCCTTTAAATGCTGCTGCTGTGGTTGAATATTAATAGTCTATAGAATACAAATCTAACTTTATGGCTTCTACATTTGTTCTTTTATCATGACCTGTAACAAACAGCGCCACCTACTGACATTTTGGGATAAAAAGTGACTTTGAAGAAATGTGTTAAATGTTATTATCAAGTTAACTCTCATTTTCTTCAATCATACTTATCAAAAATCTAAAATACTCTGTTTTTTTCATATTAAAAGGATGTTAAAAAACAATCCTCCCTTTATTTACCACAGAAATAGCTTTTTAAAACGACACTTGTGATTGTTTTATTGAATTTTCCTTCACTTTTTCTCTGGTGGAAAATGGATCATTTTTTCAGAACATAAATGAACTCAGTTACTCTTAGAACATCACCTGTCTTTTCCCCTTCATTTATCAAATAAATATAATAGGTTTTCTGGAATATTCGGTGCATTTAAAATATTTAAATTTACTCCAAAAAACACAGTGTGCCTTTTATATTTATATATTTATTTGTATATATGTTTTTGTTTTATTTATCTATTTATTTTTATTAATTTATTTGCATTCATCATGTATTCATTTGTCTTTTTTTATTCATTTTATTAAATTTTTTAATTAATTATTTTATTTTACGGATGACAGTCAAACATATATTCAGTGTTTTCCAAATATCATGCAGACATTAATAGGATAAAAATGTGTTGATTTTAACTTTTTACTGTGCACTTTGAGATTTAATTTGAAATCTAAAGTTCTTTCCAAGTAAAATGTATTATGATTTTTATATATACACTATATATAAATGTAGTATAGATTGATATATTAGTGATATACGGAAATTATATTACAATTAATTTATCACATAATATATCTTTATGGGGATAGTTATGTTTTGTATGTGTATATATATATATATATATATATATATATATATATATATATATATATATATATATATGTATATATACATACATCTCTCTTGAATCTTTCACACAATGTGTCTGTGAATTGAGATTCCACGATCCGATTCAGGGTGATTCATAATATTAAAATTAGTGAACGATTCAGTTTGATTCAATACAAATGCAAGGACTTATTTTATTTTGTTACTGAGAAGAAAAAGAAACAAATATAATTTCAAAACCATATCATTTTGTTTATTTACTGTCACAGAGACAATACTGAAAAATATACCTGTAGATAAGTGATATTAATGATAATATACCTGTAGATAAATGATATTAATGATAATATACCTGTAGATAAATGATATTAATGATAATATACCTGTAGATAACTGATATTAATGATAATATACCTGTAGATAAATGATATTAATGATAATATACCTGTAGATAAGTGATATTTATGATAATATACCTGTAAATAAATGATATTAATGATAATATACCTGTAGATAAGTGATATTAATGATAATATACCTGTAAATAAATGATATTAATGATAATATACCTGTAGATAAATGATATTAATGATAATATACCTGTAGATAAATGATATTAATGATAATATACCTGTAGATAAATGATATTAATGATAATATACCTGTATATAACTGATATTAATGATAATATACCTGTAGATAAATGATATTAATGATAATATACCTGTAGATAAATGATATTAATGATAATATACCTGTAGATAAATGATATTAATGATAATATACCTGTAGATAAATGATATTAATGATAATATACCTGTAGATAAATGATATTAATGATAATATACCTGTAGATAAATGATATTAATGATAATATACCTGTATATAACTGATATTAATGATAATATACCTGTAGATAAATGATATTAATGATAATATACCTGTAGATAAATGATATTAATGATAATATACCTGTAGATAAATGATATTAATGATAATATACCTGTATATAACTGATATTAATGATAATATACCTGTAGATAAATGATATTAATGATAATATACCTGTAGATAAATGATATTAATGATAATATACCTGTAGATAAATGATATTAATGATAATATACCTGTATATAACTGATATTAATGATAATATACCTGTAGATAAATGATATTAATGATAATATACCTGTAGATAAATGATATTAATGATAATATACCTGTAGATAAATGATATTAATGATAATATACCTGTAGATAAATGATATTAATGATAATATACCTGTAGATAAGGTTTGTAAAACTGCTCATTTTCTCAAACTCTTCAAACTTTAAATAAAGATGTTTATCTGTCACTGGGTCAAACATACGGAACCAACTGAACTCTACCTCTGTCCCATTATTTAATAAAGTCGTCACAAAGTGAATGACACAGTTGTTAAAAAAAAAGCAATTATGATATGATCATATGACATGAACACACATTGTTTGTCACCTGAGTTCATGTTTGGAACATCTGCTTTCCTGACAAATTGTATTTTAGGCTGAAGGGACGGACGGACGCTGGGGGGGGGGGGGGGGGGGCATGGTTGACGCTCCCATAAAAATGTGTTGAAGCAGAGCAGCAGGAAAACTACTGGGCTACAGTGGTTTTCATCCATATGACCTGTCCCCACAAGGGAGGTGTGTGTGTGTGTGTGTGTGTGTGTGTGTGTGTGTGTGTGTGTGTGTGTGTGTGTGTGTGTGTGTGTGTGTGTGTGTGTGTGTGTGTGTGTGTGTGTCCACAGACATATCATTCTCAATGAACACTGTAGATATCACCATTAAATGACATGTTCATATACATGTAACTAATGCTCATCAGATGCAATGATCCATTTGAGTAAAGGTCAAAGGTCAAGATTAACTAAATGGTCAAAATCACATTATGGGTTATAACTCAGAACTTTCAGATTGGTACTAAACGATGCAGAATGAAGATTTATACAATTCTCATAATTGGTGTTATCACCTACAACCAATAGTTTTTCAGATCTCTGGAGGTCAAAGGTGACATGTGTCCAAATTAACTTGTGTAACACTGTTTGTGTCAAACATAAACATATCACACTATAACTTAATCAATACTGGATATATTATCATTATATTACACACACTGACACATATATACATATAATGAAATCATCAATATTGCAAAAGGTCAAAGGTCAAGGTCACATTTCGCAGAAAGTTAAATATCACATTATTGGCTCTAATTGAAGAACAGGTTGTCATAGAAACTGCAGATTGGAACAAAGTAGGGGCGGGGTTAAACATTCTGTGAATACTAGTTGATTTATTGATAATTCTGATCATATTTTACTGTTCTGACCCAATGATGGAATTATTCTGGATTAGACATTCTGCCAACACTAGAGCACACAGGTTCTAGACTGTTCTGTGACTGGACACCCCGTTGACCAGAAATCACTACCCAGCATTCCTTTCTGTGGGATCATGTGAACATTCCACCTAAAGTGACTCCACATGTGTGTTGTGTTTTCAGATGTGATGGTGGGGATGGGCTACAACCTGGACGAGATCCAGGAGTCTCTGGCCAAGATGAAGTACGACGAGATCACAGCCACCTACCTGCTGCTGGGCAGGAAGGCGTCAGAGGTGAAAACCTGTTACACACAGCAGACGCACAGGAAGTGGGAAAGAAAACCACCTGCAACCAGGGGTTCAGGGGTCACGCTAGCCCTGGTTATAGAAGTGGTTTTATCTGGACCACGTCGTGATGAGCTACTGCCGTCACTCTTCCTCCGTTGTTGTCATCGTGGTCTGTCGTCGTCGTCCACAACTAACATTTCTTCTCCTCCCTCAATTTTCGACAGATTTAAATTCTGAGTGATTGATTAGAAAGTCATTGATCCAATCTGAGTTTTTCTTGGTATCATGACACTCAGCAGACGTGGACAGTTAAATGGTTCAACTAGATGTCCATTCATGTATATTAATGACAAATAGAATTATAAAAAATAAATAAATAAACATAAATAATGATACATGACAATCTGAATTAGTTCAAATATCTGGTCCTTCTGTCAAATGTCAGATAATTATTGTAAACATACATAGAACACCCTGAAATGACACAGAGTTTGACTACGTTCTAAACTGAAATGACGTCACTTCTTTAAAAATGACAGAGGAATAGTCGCAACGAAATCACACGTGCTGTGGATTTGAACGTAGACTTACTCAACTATAAAAGAAACGACTGTAAATGGATTATTAGAAAAGTGTTGTCCCACAGCTATCACCCTTCATAACACGGCTCCTCTAATAAAAACTTGGACATTGATCTTTGAAAGGAAGTGTCAGATCATGTTTGAGCTCCACCTAAAGAAGGTACGTTCTAATAAGTAGAAAGTCACCTAGTGACGTACAGGCGTTTATTACAGAGTTTAAAGGATGAACTCAACACTTCCCCAAATGTTGATTCAAATAAGAACTAGAATCCACTGATGACACTAATAAACCAAACAAGAGTAAGTTAGTCATATTCAACAAACATAAACAATAACACAGGAGATAAACAAACAAATAAAAACTAGGAATAACTTCTATATTCTATTAAACACGACTCTGAGATAAACAAACAATCTAACAACTTGTAACGATAAACAAAAAAAACAATAAGAGTCTAAATACATCTGCTACAATAACTGCTTCACTAACTATAAAGATAATATTAAAAAAAACACATGGTCTAAAATAAATGATATTAAACAGGAATAATTCCAGACGACTTTATTAATAACGGTCTGATCATAAATGATCAAATAAACATAGATAATAAATGTAATGAGTTCTTTACTAACGTGGGACCAGAACTAGCAAACAAGGTGGGTCAAACACAGACCCAGTATCAGGACTATCTTAAAGAATCGATAACAGGAAGTGAACATGAAGTAAAAACGATAATAGATGAAGTTAAAACAAGAGACGACAATATCTACAAGAAATGAACCAGAACATTAACTAATAATCAACCAGGAACCTTCCTAGACCACCTGAAGGTAACTAGAATAGTTCCAATATACAAGGAGGACAAACTTTGGACTAATTACAGACACATGTGTTTAGTAGCAGCTTTATCTAAAGGATTTAAAAGGATCATCTCTAATCAAATAAAGGAAGATTTGGAAGAAAAACAACCTTTATTATAAGAGTCAATACAAAACATTCTACTGAACTAGCAACACTAGACCAGTATAGACCTGTATAGACCTGTATAGACCTGTATAGACCTGTATAGACCTGTATAGACCAGTATAGACCTGTATAGACCATTATAGACCTGTATAGACCATTATAGACCTGTATAGACCATTATGGACCTGTATAGACCTGTATAGACCTGTATAGACCTGTATAGACCTGTATAGACCATTATAGACCTGTATAGACCATTATAGACCATTATAGACCTGTATAGACCTGTATAGACCTGTATAGACCTGTATAGACCATTATAGACCTGTATAGACCATTATAGACCTGTATAGACCATTATAGACCTGTATAGACCTGTATAGACCATTATAGACCTGTATAGACCATTATAGACCTGTATAGACCATTATAGACCTGTATAGACCTGTATAGACCATTATAGACCTGTATAGACCTGTATAGACCTGTATAGACCTGAATAGACCTGTATAGACCATTATAGACCTGTATAGACCATTATAGACCTGTATAGACCTGTATAGACCATTATAGACCTGTATAGACCTGTATAGACCTGTATAGACCTGAATAGACCTGTATAGACCATTATAGACCTGAATAGACCATTATAGACCTGTATAGACCTGTATAGACCTGTATAGACCATTATAGACCTGTATAGACCATTATAGACCTGTATAGACCATTATAGACCTGTATAGACCAGTATAGACCATTATAGACCTGTATAGACCATTATAGACCTGTATAGACCATTATAGACCTGTATAGACCTGTATAGACCTGTATAGACCTGTATAGACCTGTATAGACCTGTATAGACCTGAATAGACCTGTATAGACCATTATAGACCTGAATAGACCTGTATAGACCTGTATAGACCTGTATAGACCTGTATAGACCATTATAGACCTGAATAGACCTGTATAGACCTGAATAGACCTGTATAGACCATTATAGACCTGTATAGACCATTATAGACCTGTATAGACCATTATAGACCTGTATAGACCTGAATAGACCTGTATAGACCATTATAGACCTGAATAGACCTGTATAGACCTGTATAGACCTGTATAGACCTGAATAGACCTGTATAGACCATTATAGACCTGTATAGACCTGTATAGACCTGAATAGACCTGTATAGACCTGTATAGACCATTATAGACCTGTATAGACCATTATAGACCTGTATAGACCAGTATAGACCTGTATAGACCATTATAGACCTGTATAGACCCGTATAGACCTGTATAGACCCGTATAGACCATTATAGACCCGTATAGACCCGTATAGACCCGTATAGACCCGAATAGACCCGTATAGACCTGAATAGACCTGTATAGACCATTATAGACCTGTATAGACCATTATAGACCTGTATAGACCTGTATAGACCAGTATAGACCTGTATAGACCAGTATAGACCTGTATAGACCTGTATAGACCATTATAGACCTGTATAGACCAGTATAGACCTGTATAGACCTGTATAGACCAGTATAGACCAGTATAGACCAGTATAGACCTGTATAGACCTGTATAGACCCGTATAGACCATTATAGACCTGTATAGACCTGTATAGACCTGTATAGACCCGTATAGACCATTATAGACCCGTATAGACCCGTGTAGACCCGAATAGACCTGTATAGACCATTATAGACCTGTATAGACCATTATAGACCTGTATAGACCATTATAGACCTGTATAGACCTGTATAGACCAGTATAGACCTGTATAGACCTGTATAGACCATTATAGACCTGTATAGACCAGTATAGACCAGTATAGACCTGTATAGACCTGTATAGACCTGTATAGACCAGTATAGACCTGTATAGACCATTATAGACCTGTATAGACCAGTATAGACCAGTATAGACCAGTATAGACCTGTATAGACCAGTATAGACCAGTATAGACCAGTATAGACCAGTATAGACCTGTATAGACCAGTATAGACCAGTATAGACCAGTATAGACCTGTATAGACCTGTATAGACCTGTATAGACCAGTATAGACCAGTATAGACCAGTATAGACCAGTATAGACCAGTATAGACCTGTATAGACCTGTATAGACCAGTATAGACCATTATAGACCAGTATAGACCAGTATAGACCATTATAGACCTGTATAGACCAGTATAGACCAGTATAGACCAGTATAGACCTGTATAGACCAGTATAGACCAGTATAGACCTGTATAGACCTGTATAGACCTTTCAATACCCTTAACCATAACCTCTTGCTTAACAAACTGAAATACTACGGCATCTAAAACAGAGCCTTAATGCTTTTGCAAAACTATCTGTCAGAAAGAAAACAGTTTGTTGACTACGATGGAACGGTATCTGAAAATCTCATAAACAGGTGCTTAGTAAAGCAAAGTCTATTCTAGCCGACGGAGCTCACCCTCTAAATGCAGAGTACTTACTTTTACCATCTGGACGACGCCTGCAAGTCCCCCGTGTTGTTAAAAACCGTTTTAAATTTTCTTTTGTCCCTACCTCCATCAGACTACTGAATGATATTGAAGGGAGGTCTAGTAGGTAGGGTTAGCCTACTATTTCAGATGGCTAGCGTGTCTAACACGCTTTTAACTTTTAACTAAACTCAAAACGTGCTCCCGGATGGAATGGTTAATTCACTTTGGTTTGCACCTTAAGTAACGTGCACTTTAGTATTTTTTACCTCTGATTTTTTTTTTTTTTTGCTACCTGTTTTACTGTGTTTATATATTGTTCTCACGTCTGTTTTTTGTATGAATGAATGCCTACGATGCTGCATCCCAATTTGCCCCTCGGGGACACTAAATAAACCTTGAACCTTGAACCTTGAAAAAATCTAAATCACCACTGGGGTCCCCCAAGGGTCTGTCCTGGGGCCCCTGTTATTCCTGATCTATATAAATGACATCATTAAAGCGAGTGTTATCTTTAGTTTCACATTATTTGCTGATGATACATCCTTATCCACTACCATACGAACACAAACATAGGAGCATCCAGAAATAATGAACTGGCAAAAATTGTAGACTGGTTAAAAGAAAACAAGCTTTCACTCATTATAGATAAAATCAAATCCATGGCCTTTTATCTGAGGAATCGGAAAGTGTTGATTCCAGATATCAGAATCGGTGGAAAGCGAATAGAGTGTTCAGGCCTTTAATGTCTGAGGTATCGTCTTAGATACTAACCTGACCTGGAATGACCACATAAACAAGGTAGTAATGAAAATATCAACAAATGGCATAATCAATAAACTAAAACACTTCCTGATTTTGTCAAGAAAGGACGAAACAATACATTGATTATGTCCCATCTAAATGATGGTGTACTCGTATGGGGATTCCAACGGGCAGCCATGGCTCAGTTGGTAGAGCAGGTCGTCCATTAACCAAAGGGTTGGCGGTTTGATTCCCGCTCTGTACTGCCTCCAGTGTCACTCACACTGGTGTATGAATGAGTATGAATGTTGGGTGGTGGTCAGAGGGGCCGTAGCCACGCTTCTGTCAGTCTGCCCCAGGGCAACTGTGACTACATATGTAGTTTACCACCACCAGAGGGAACATGTGAGAGTGAATGAATAATGGATCAATAATGTGAAGCACTTTGGGTGCCTTGAAAAAGTGCTATAGAAATCTAATCCATTATTATTATTATTATTAAAAAAACTGGGAAAAAAAACAAAAATAAGAATACTGTAGTAAATACAACAGCCATACAGAAGCTCTATTCAAAAACCAGGAAGTACTAAAGATAAATGATATTTTCACTTTATCCAAACTCATATTTTACTATAACTACATAAACAGAGAACTTCCTCTAATATCCTTCCATACATTTTCCATTAAACAGTCACTTCTATGATTACAATACTAGGGTAAGGGACAAGCTATCGCAAAATAAAGTCTACCACATGTTCTCTAAGGTACGATATACCCAAGGTCATCAATACTTTACCACCACTGGTTTATAAGAAACTATACATGCATAGTTTAACAGGGTTCAAAAACTATGTCAAGTTATTAATGATATCAAATTATAGTTTAAAGTGTAATATCCCAAGTTGTTCCATCTGTCAAAATAGTTCGATAAATAAGCAGAGTGCAGTACGACCTAAAACCATTCTCCCAAATCAATTAATAATGAAAACCATCCTGTCAGAATGAAAACACAAAGCAAGAATCAATGTACAATTTATTCACTCAAATAAAATGTTTTCTCTTTATATCTAATTATTTACTCATATTTGTTCCATCCACAATGTGCTTCATCACACGTCAGCCCACCACATATGTCTGACCTGCACAAGACACGTGTGCTTTAGGTCTGACTGTTTACACGCTGAGGGAGAGAGAGCGAGAGAGAGAGAGTGTGTGTGTGTGTGTGTGTGTGTGGGGGGGGGACTGCATGCGACTTGTTGACTTGTCCAAATTTAAGTCGACTTGTGCTGCAGGAGTCATGTCTGTTAATGCTCTACTTACTAATATAACGAAGATTCATGAGTTTAATTTCCAGAAGCTTCCAGCTGTAGACCAGTGTAGTCATCGTCTTTAGTTGTTCAGTGTTTCTTCTCTTCGTGTCTTCTGCAGTTGGAGCCTAATGAATCGGCCTCCAGCAGTAACGTCTCTCTGGCCAAACCCAGACCCAACAGTGAACTCAATGGTCAGTCGCCCTCACACCTCAAAGTGCAGAGGAGTGTTTCATCCAATCACAAACAGAGACGCTACAGTGAACAAGGTGAGGGCGCCACCACACAAAAGTGTACTGTTATTTACTAAACTAGTTCAGAGCTCGTAGAAAATGTGAGATAGTTTCCTATTAATATGTTGTGGAAGTGGGTGAAATGAGTTGAAATAAGCAGAAAGAAAAACTATAATAATAATTAGTTGGGGCTGTTTTGGAATTGTGTACTGGAATGTGTGAGTATGCTAATGCTAATGCTAATGCTAATGGTGTCAGTTGTTACTGCTGGTGGAATTAGTCAAACCCAGTTTCAGGTGGAGCAGACAGTCTACCACTGTAGTGGTTTGTATCATGTTAATGCAGACCACACTAAACACCCAGCAACATATATTATTATTATTATTATTATTATTATTATTATTATTATTATTATGGTTGTTGTTGTTGTTGTTGTTGTTATTATTATTATTATTATTATTGTTATGATTGTTGTTATTATTATTTTTATTGTTATGATTGTTGTTCTTATTATTGTTGTTGTTGTTGTTGTTATTATTGTTATTATTTTTGTTGTTATTGTTATTATTACTGTTGTTGTTGTTGTTATTATTGTTATTATTTTTGTTGTTATTGTTATTATTATTATTATTGTTGTTGTTGTTGTTATTATTATTATTGTTATTAATATTTTTGTTGTTATTATTATTATTGTTGTTATTGTTGTTATTATTATTGTTATTATTATTTTGGTTGTTGTTATTATTATTGTTGTTGTTATTGTTGTTGTTATTATTATTATTGTTATTATTATTTTTGTTGTTGTTATTGTTGTTGTTGTTGTTATTGTTGTTGTTATTATTATTATTATTATTTTTGTTGTTATTGTTGTTGCTTTAAAACATCATTTCTATATTATTCACTGGTCTTTGCTCCAGTGCAGATTAAATGAAGTCACATGACTTTGACACTCCTGCTGTCGTCAGATGATCAGTGTGAAATAGCTGCACATTTCTCCAAAAAGTCAAAATCATGAGATAAAAAAATAATAATGTGATACAAAGTGTAACTAGAAAAGCGCAGACCTCCGCCAAGGTAGATCCCCCCACCCACCCCCAAAATGAAATCACTTCTTCCTGTTCACGTTTCCAACATATCCTGAAAATTTCATCAACATCCGTCCATAAGTTTTGGAATGATCTTGAACACAAATAAACAAATAAACGTTGGCACAAACATAAGCTCCTTGGCGAAGGTAAATATTGTTCAGTCCTAGTGCAGATTAAAACGGTGTCATCATGGGTTTGTGTGTCATCTACAGTGGGTCAGAACCTTCCTTCAGGGATGGCCCACCCCAAGCGGAGTCAGACCACGACGGCGGAGAACAGCGTGAACGAGGAGGGCGGCGTCCAGCTCCGCAAGCCCAGCACCCCAGGCAACCGCGGAGCCCCGCCCACCAGCCCGCTGCTCGGCAACGCCAACAACCCCAACAAGGCCGACATCCCCGACCGCAGGAAAGGAGCCACCACTGGACCTAGCGTGAGTGGAAAACAGTCACCTGTTTGTGATCAAGTGTTTTTGTTTAGTTTTTTTTACTTTATTTTACACTTTAAAAAGATGCTAAATACATAAGCAGGTATAAAATATAAGAGTGTAAGGGAAGTGAAAAGCTTAAATATGCTTCCTCCTTTCATCAACTTAATAAGTAAAACAATATAATAAAAACACAATATGATAAGAATGTACCTTTTATTTAGAATGAATTAAATATAGACTTTAAAGAGAATTGGTATAACAAGGAAACTTAAAGAAAAGTCAGAGAAATATGTGGTTATTTATAAAGTCTGACTTTTGAAAAGAACAAAGGGACAGAATTTTACTGTTTTATTCCAGTTATTCTGAATTCCAATTCCAGTTTAAAGAGCGTGTTTTAAATGTACCTGTTAATTTTTAGAATCTCCGTATCACACAGACAGAAGCTGCGTTTCAATTACCTTTGGAAATTTGCAAAATGTAAATATCTCTCAAAAAAATGGTCATGGAAACACCTGAATTTGGAAAAAAAGACTCAAATATTAATAAAAAGTTTTCACACTGTCATGAGGTGTTTTTTCCACACGTTTCCATATTCTAATGTATCGCAAAAGCGCAATGGAAACACTTTTTTCCACAATTATACAGTATGTCACATGATGTGACGTACATGGTCACATGATCACTTGTCTGGGAGTGAAAATGGCACCTGCAGCTACTGTAACCATGACAACCATTGGCTGCTGGGACGACAGAAGTGCGAGTGATGATCAGAGTGATTCCTACAGTAGATACAGTGAAGGTTTACTTTATTATCTGTGTGCAGAGTCTATTTACACTGAATACTTGTACCTAACAATGTGGGGACCTCATGTACAGACCTTTATAATGTTAACCAGCTAGTTAGTTTGACATGTTAGTGTCTTTAAAGAGTTCACCACCAGAGAATGAACCCATTCATTCACTCTAACACTATCAGAGTGATTGTCAATCTGAAGCTGTGAAGGTGACAGATGATGTTTGAGCAGAGTTACGACATTAACCATCAATGGAAACATGTTCTAAGAGCAAATATACTTTGTCCAAATGTTAGGAATATTGTTATTGTTTTGTTAATAACTGTAACGTAAACACAGCGTCTTTCTCTGACTTCACACGCTGTTTTTTTTCTTTTCCTCTGCAGAATAACACTGCATCAGCAGGTATGACCAGGAGGAACACGTATGTGTGCAGCGACAGGAATAACACGGATCGTCTCTCAGTCATTCCCAACGGGAAAGAAAACAGGTGAGGATGGATGTTCACTGCCTTTGACCTGGATTTATTGGAAATAAAACATGAAATCTATGTCAGCAGAAAGAGGAAGTAGAAGTGGGACATGTAAAGTACACTGCAAATAAACAGATTCATCAGCATTTTCACAAAATAACAAATACAATTAAGAATTCCATCAATTTTTCTTGTTGGGAAGTGTTGGTATCAGTCATTCCATGCACAGATATGTCAGTGTATTTTATTTTTATAATTCAGTCAATAAATGCTAGACTTAATTTTTATGACAATATGAATGATACATGTTTATGCAAAGTTTCAGGAAAGAATGTAACAATTTGTAAATATATGAAATCTAAAGTAAAGACATTTTTTAGCTGTAGTGGTGAATAAAATAAATACAGGTCTGAAATATAAATGTAGTAAAAAAAGAAAGAAAAATGACTGTATTTTCTGGACTATAAGTTGCATCAGGGAAAAATGAACACATTTTACGCCCTGGTCCGTCGCCCAGCCTGCCCATAGGTACAAACGGGTCTGCACTCGCCACCAGCCAAAGTGGCTAGTAAGGGTTTTTTTTCTACCCGCCAAAATGGATCTTCACCCGCATTTGGCGGGTGTTAATTTAGAGCCCTGGTTGTGTTTATAAAAACGTTCAGATTGTTTTGTTTTCAGTTGGAAGTGGAACAACACAGTTTACTTCTACTTCCTCATACATGTCCATGACGCGCTGATGAGGCGTCTGTGATTGGCTCAGAATGTGTGAAGGAACACTCCCCCCTCCCCTCTGGCTCTGTGTGTGTTTACCATCCCAGAGTAACATCCAGCTAGGTTTGGTGACGTCACTTGTTTTGAAAACGTGCAGTAAAAAAACAGTCTTTATTTCCACAGAGACACATGAACCAGTTTGATCCAACAGTTTTTTACAGTTTGTGCAGCAGCTACTGTGGCGCCGTCTGCTCTCGTAGATGCTAATGCTAATGCTACTGCAGATTGGCTGCAATGGGGGAGGGGCTTAACCCCAGGTGGGTGACACCGTCTTTTTCTGGGTCACTGGTTCCTGTTGTTGTTTAGTGTGAATGCAGTATGCAGCCAGTGGAGGTGATGAACCACTGTTAAAGGAGCATGTGTTGGTAAGTCTGGGTGAGCCATCACCATGGTAACGCTGGGTGAACCATCAGATTCCAAAAGGACAAAAGTGGTTTTAGCAGAATGACACCTTTAAATAATTTAAAACCTAATAAAAGAACTTTCAAATGGATGCTTTATTTTACGATCATTATTATTCCAGTCACTTCAGGTTCACGTCTGCAGTGGAAAAACCTTCCTTCTTGACTCTAAACCCTGATGTGATCTTCCTCCTCCTCCTCTTCCTCAGCAGCGTCGCCGTATCTCCTGGCGGTCAGAGGAACCCGGTGGCGTCCACTCACAGCATCACCAACGCCACCACGCCCGACCGCCTCCGCTTCCCCCGAGGCACGGCCAGCCGCAGCACCTTCCATGGAGGTCAGCTGAGAGACCGCCGCACCGCCACATACAACGGGCCGCCGGCCTCGCCCACGCTCTCCCACGACGCCACGCCCCTGTCACAGACACGCAGCCGCGGACCCAGCAACCTGTTCTCCAAACTCACCTCCAAACTCACCCGCAGGTAAGATGACGAACGCACCACGGCTCCAGCCAAACGCCACGGGCTGAGGCTGAAGCTCAGTCCTCTTTCTGTTCAGTCAGTCCCAAGATTAAATTCATCCTTAAACGAGGCAGCGAGGGGAACATCCCTGAACGACCCCCAGTCCTTCATGACACAATAAAAGCCCCACGTTTGGAAAGTATAGATTCAAAACATCCCAAAATATGTCAGTGGGATGAATAGTTCCATATATATATATATATATATATATATATACACATAAGGGATGGGCATAATTAATCAATTAATTGATCATTAATAATTTGACTGAGGAAGTTAATTTTCATCGACAAACCGTTTTTTTTTTTTGTTTTTTTTTAAACCATCCAAAAGTAGGTTCTTGGGTCTAGTGCACTTTGCCACTGGACAGTGTGGGCATCGGGGCGACATTTCATCATCGTTGTACCCTGGCGTGTCTGAGGGTCTGTTGAACCAGGACAGTTGTGCTTAAATACAACAGTTTATTTTATAACCAGTGTTTTTCATTTACACAAAGTTGACGTCCTCAGGGTGTGAACACACTAATGTTCACACTCCTTCCACACTGGGACGTATTGAAGACGCTCTGGGACACGTCTGCGTCTAAACGACAACAAACGCACATGTTAACGTTGCGTGTTTATGTCACATATGTTCACATCACATAACCTTTGACCTTACATTCATACACTGAGCAGGTAAAGAAACAAACATGTGGGACAACCTGGACCCAACTGATCTACCACCTGCACTAGCATTAGCACTAGCATTAGCATTAGCATTAGCAGCTGTAGTAAATGTACAGTAGTGGTTTCAGTTATTGTACAGACATTACACACATACCATAGACGAACAGAGACGAGTGGACAATTACATATGTCAAAAACAGAAAAGGACATGTGGGCGGGTCTATCACAGGACATGTGGGCGGGTCTATCTCAGGACATGTGGGCGGGTCTATCTCAGGACATGTGGGCGGGTCTATCTCAGGACATGTGGGCGGGTCTATCTCAGGACATGTGGGCGGGTCTATCATAGGACATGTGGGCGGGTCTATCTCAGGACATGTGGGCGGGTCTATCTCAGGACGTGTGGGCGGGTCTATCTCAGGACATGTGGGCGGGTCTATCACAGAACATGTGGGCGGGTCTATCACAGGACATGTGGGCGGGTCTATCTCAGGACATGTGGGCGGGTCTATCATAGGACATGTGGGCAGGTCTATCTCAGGACATGTGGGCGGGTCTATCTCAGGACACGTTTTTGCAGGTTATCCTGATAAGATTTGATTGAAGATAATCTTGGTTTGTATGTGGAACCTGAACTAAAATAACTTCCACAGGCCTCTGGGACGGTATCTTTGCAAATCCATTTCAGGGACACATTGGAACTTTTAGTGGGACGCATGTTTGAGACCCCTGGTCTAAACCCAGATGAAAAATTGAAGATGATACTTGATCGTCTCTGTATAAACGTAGCCTCAGTTGATTCACACGAACTTCCGTCGGTCAATCGGTCAGTGTTGCATGGGACCACTTGACTTAAAAACTGCCCCAGTGTCGTCCAGTCACTGCAGTTGTTACCTCACTACCAACACAAATGATCAACATGTACGTTAGTGTTGTCAAAAAAATCGATTTTAGATACTAAATCGATATTGACCCTTGGTATCTAATTAGATACTAAGTTGCTGGAAAATCGATTTTTGTTTTTATGGCGCGTCGCCGCTTTTTTGTAGCGGGTAACGTTAAGAATTGTAAACAGGCATCAATGCGGTCAGCTCTGGCACAGACCTTCTGTGCTGAGGACCCTAAGCACATCACGCAGTAGCCAAGATGGAAGCTGAGGAGCAACAACAGAACCAAGCTTCGGGCAATCCAACGTTGACCCGGACGACCAAGGCAAAATAAAAGACGTCGACAAGCCGCGATTTAAGACTTGTCTTAAAGTTGTCGCCACAAAGTCGAGCAGCACGACCAACCTCCAAAAGCATTTAAAAGACCACCACCCTGAAAAGTTGTTGCATCTACTTCATGTTTTATGTTGTTAGCACTTTACACTAGTTAATTGTTTTTGAACAAGTTAATTTTGTTTTCTTGTTCTTTGCTTTTATCTTTGCTAAACAACTTTAAATTTACACTAGTGAAGCATTTACTTAAATATATACATTTTATTCTGCTGTTTATATTTAAAACAAAATGTTTATTTTTATATTGTTAAGGTGATTAATACTTTGGTGGTGCTGTTTTAAATAATATTTTAAAAGGAATCCCTCACATCTCCAGTATCCAAATTAGTATGAAGTTGTAAATGTTAGTTTCGTGTCTGTCGTATAGTAGCGTTCATCGTGTCTAACCCAGGTCTGTGCCTTTGTTTATAAACAAACAAAAGGAAGTATCTGTCCGTTATGCATCTTCTGTTTTTGTTTCTTCACAACTTGAAGTGTCCGTCGTTTGTGGCGTCCACATGTGTTGACGTTTGGCTGCACACTTGTGTTTATAAATTCATCCTTGAAGGAAAAACACTCAGTATTTTTTATTTTTATTGTCAAAACATAAGAGTCTAGGCGTCATAATGACTGTTAATTATTAACCGATTATTAATTATGATCGACAAAGTAAACGTCACCAAATGCCCATCCCTAATGTTTATATATAAACAGGTTTGAGCGCCTCCTGGTGGCCGATCTACGAATGGTTCACCCTTCAAAGTCCAATCACTTCATCCTCTGCATCTGTACAGAACATGTTCTGTTGAATATTGTTCATATAAAAAAAAAAGAACCAAAAGCAGCTGTACCCCCTCCCAATTTTTATCTTAATTAATTAATTATTATTTCTTTAACATGTTTTTTAAACATCTTTATCTTCATCTACATGTGCTTCGATATCTTTTCAAAACACATTTTAACGTTAGTCTGTTTTTTTTTTTTTTTAACACGTCTTAACATTTTGATTTGTTTTCAGCATGTTTTTAAATGTGGTTTGTGTATGTTTTTAACCACCATCATCATATTTTAACATTTTTGTGTGTTTTTACCTTTTTATATAAATCTGTGTATGTTGTTTGAAGTTTCTTTTAACACATCTTAACATTTTTTGGGTGTTTTGAGCCTTTTTAAAACATTTCCACATTTATTTTTTTTTACCATCTTAACATTTTCATTCATTTTCACTTCAGCTGTGGTTTTGTGTCTCCCATGTTCTGTCATTAACTAACAATGTTTACAGTTTTTTTTTCTTTGTTCAGGCTCACCTCACTATTTCAATTCAATTCAAATCTTTATTTGTTTTGGACACAGCAGCGGTCAATAAAAACAGGAGACATGAACACACATACACATATACACAGAACATCATATAATTACATACAAGCTAAAACACCAATGCCTCCAGAGCCTTGAGGTGAACATAACTGTACTCAGGGCAGGATTTACCAGTGCAGAAATAATGGTGAACAGCTGTACATGAGCTTCCTGAGTACTGAGTACTGAGTACTGAGTACTGAGTACTGAGTACTGAGCACTGAGTACTGAGTACTGAGTACTGAGTACTGAGCACTGAGCACTGAGTACTGAGCACTGAGCACTGAGCACTGAGTACTGAGTACTGAGTACTGAGTACTGAGTACTGAGCACTGAGCACTGAGCACTGAGCACTGAGTACTGAGTACTGAGTACTGCAGGACATGTACAAACACCAGCACTCACTGCTCTCTCTAGGTACGTACGTTCAGCAGCATTTTCAGGCCATCATTATATGCCACCTTGAGTCTCTGCATGGAGCTGCTTTTGTAGTGACGCCACATATGATCAGTATACATATTTGAAAACTCCTGGTTCACATTATGGTTTTAAATGGATTATCTGCAGTAAAAACCAGTTTAGTTAATTTTTTAGATAATCAGGAGTCTATCCATTTGGATATTATTAAAATCATCCATTTAAATGAACATTGATCCAAACTGTGTTAGCATGTGTTAGCATGTGTTAGCATGTGTTAGCATGTGTTAGCATGTGTTAGCATGTGTTAGCATGTGTTAGCATATGTTAGCATGTGTTAGCATGTGTTAGCATGTGTTAGCATGTGTTAGCATGTGTTAGCATGTGTTAGCATGTGTTAGCATGTGTTAGCATGTGTTAGCATGTGTTAGCATGTGTTAGCATGTGTTAGCATGTGTTAGCATGTGTTAGCATGTGTTAACATGTGTTAACATGTGTTAGCATGTGTTAGCATGTGTTAGCATATGTTAGCATGTGTTAACATGGAAATGATTAGAACATGTTTGTTTCTATTTTCAGACTAACTAATAAAGTTTAAACATCATCACACTTCAGTGGTAGTAAGTAGAGGGTCCCTAAAGACAAAGACAAGTGTCCTCATGTCTTCATGTCCTCAGATAGTGTGTCCACAGTTACTGATCTTCTGGTTCAGAAGACGTCTGAGGACGAAGACCATCATAGTCCATTGTCCAGTGGACAGTTAGACCCTCTGGAAATTCACTACTGTTATAATTATGAGATTTTATTTCATAATTACGTGTTTTTATCTTTAATGAGTTTTATCTCATAATTTAGATTTTTGTTTCAATGTTTACTTTTTTTCCTCATTATTTAGATTTTTTCTCATAAATTGTACTTTTTGTCTCATAATTACACATGTTTATCTTCTCTCATGTATTTGACATTAAAGTCTCACAGTTTGGACGTCGTCCTCTTATGAATCCAAAGGTCCATGTTTACACAGTTTAGATCAATGTTCATTTCAATGGATGATGTTAATGAACTACATAGATGGTTTTTACTGCAGATAATCCATTTAACATGAAGGATCTGCGGTGGTCAGAGCCAAAACATCATAATAAACACACACCTGGATTTGTCTTTTCCCGCCTTTTTTGGTGTTTCCTGACTGAACTAGAAAGTGGACGGACTGACGGCCCTGCTGGCAGTAGAATCAAATCTACTGTGACTCTATCTGTTGGAATTAGAAACCAATCAACACAGTGTCTTGTAGAATTAGGATGATTAATGACACTTGACTGTTCTGTACCATGTGACCTATTGTGAACCCACCACCGACACAGTCCAATGTTTGTTCAGATGTTTTGGATCCATGAGAGAATGAGCAGATCTTTCCATGCAGTACATTCACTCAGCTCGTTTGTTTTCTTTGGTCCAAATCAAGACGTTAAACAGTTTAAGTTCGTACTTTCCTTTAGCTTCTAGAAAGAACTTTCTGAAGGAAGCTTCACCCTCATTGGCCTCCAGGTCACATCACGTTCCCATTTATTACTGCGTTTAATTATATCGTCAACAAATAGAAGCAGTGAAGCTAAAATAGAAGTCAAAATTGTATGATTAAAAAGTCATAAATAGGAGATAAAAATGTATAATTATGAGATAGAGTCAAATTTATGTGAGAAAAAGTCAATATTAGAAAAAAATCTAAATTGTGATAAAATTCTATTGTGAGATAAAAACAAAATCATAAATGAGAGAGAAAATGATAATTGAGATTAAAAGTTAAAATATGAGATAAAAAAATAAGAGATAAAAAAGACATAAGGATGAGGTATGTTCCAAATCATACACTATGAAAACTGTGGAACGGCACTAGTGTAAGAAGTTTGGAAGAACTGAAGAACACGGCCCACGATTGTGTTGTTTGTCACTGAGAAACAAATGAACTAAATGAACTAAATGAACTAAATGAACTAAATGAACCAAATGAACTAAATGAACTAAATGAACTAAATGAACTAAATGAACCAAATGAACTAAATGAACCAAATGAACTAAATGAACTAAATGAACTAAATGAACTAAATGAACCAAATGAACTAAATGAACCAAATGAACTAAATGAACCAAATGAACTAAATGAACTAAATGAACCAAATGAACTAAATGAACTAAATGAACCAAATGAACTAAATGAACCAAATGAACTAAATTAACTAAATTAACCAAATGAACTAAATGAACTAAATTAACCAAATGAACTAAATTAACCAAATGAACTAAATGAACTAAATGAACCAAATGAACTAAATGAACCAAATGAACTAAATGAACCAAATGAACTAAATGAACTAAATGAACTAAATGAACTAAATGAACCAAATGAACCAAATGAACCAAATGAACTAAATGAACTAAATGAACCAAATGAACCAAATGAACCAAATGAACCAAATGAACCAAATGAACCAAATGAACTAAATGAACTAAATGAACCAAATGAACTAAATGAACCAAATGAACTAAATGAACTAAATTAACCAAATGAACTAAATGAACTAAATGAACTAAATGAACCAAATGAACTAAATGAACCAAATGAACTAAATGAACTAAATGAACTGAATGAACTAAATGAACTAAATGAACCAAATGAACTAAATGAACCAAATGAACTAAATGAACTAAATGAACCAAATGAACTAAATGAACCAAATGAACTAAATGAACCAAATGAACTAAATGAACTAAATGAACTAAATGAACTAAATGAACTAAATGAACCAAATGAACTAAATGAACCAAATGAACTAAATTAACTAAATGAACCAAATGAACTAAATGAACCAAATGTACTAAATGAACTAAATGAACCAAATGAACTAAATGAACTAAATGAACCAAATGAACTAAATGAACCAAATGAACTAAATTAACTAAATTAACCAAATGAACTAAATGAACTAAATTAACCAAATGAACTAAATTAACCAAATGAACTAAATGAACTAAATGAACCAAATGAACTAAATGAACCAAATGAACTAAATGAACCAAATGAACTAAATGAACTAAATGAACTAAATGAACTAAATGAACCAAATGAACCAAATGAACCAAATGAACTAAATGAACTAAATGAACCAAATGAACCAAATGAACCAAATGAACCAAATGAACCAAATGAACTAAATGAACTAAATGAACCAAATGAACTAAATGAACCAAATGAACTAAATGAACTAAATTAACCAAATGAACTAAATGAACTAAATGAACTAAATGAACCAAATGAACTAAATGAACCAAATGAACTAAATGAACTAAATGAACTGAATGAACTAAATGAACTAAATGAACCAAATGAACTAAATGAACCAAATGAACTAAATTAACTAAATGAACCAAATGAACTAAATGAACCAAATGAACTAAATGAACCAAATGAACTAAATGAACTAAATGAACCAAATGAACTAAATGAACCAAATGAACTAAATGAACTAAATGAACTAAATGAACTAAATTAACCAAATGAACTAAATTAACTAAATGAACTAAATGAACTAAATTAACCAAATGAACTAAATGAACCAAATGAACTAAATGAACTAAATGAACTAAATGAACCAAATGAACTAAATTAACCAAATGAACTAAATTAACTAAATGAACTAAATTAACTAAATTAACCAAATGAACTAAATTAACCAAATGAACTAAATGAACTAAATGAACCAAATGAACTAAATTAACCAAATGAACTAAATGAACTAAATGAACTAAATGAACTAAATGAACTAAATGAACTAAATTAACCAAATGAACTAAATTAACCAAATGAACTAAATGAACTAAATGAACTAAATGAACTAAATGAACCAAATGAACTAAATGAACCAAATGAACTAAATTAACCAAATGAACTAAATTAACCAAATGAACTAAATGAACTAAATGAACTAAATGAACTAAATTAACCAAATGAACTAAATTAACCAAATGAACTAAATGAACTAAATGAACTAAATGAACCAAATGAACTAATGAACCAAATGAACTAAATGAACTAAATGAACTAAATGAACCAAATGAATCAAATGAACTAAATGAACTAAATGAACCAAATGAACTAAATGAACCAAATGAACCAAATGAACTAAATGAACTAAATTAACTAAATTAACCAAATTAACCAAATGAACCAAATTAACCAAATGAACTAAATGAACCAAATGAACCAAATGAACTAAATGAACCAAATGAACTAAATGAACCAAATGAACTAAATGAACTAAATGAACTAAATGAACCAAATGAACTAAATGAACTAAATGAACCAAATGAACTAAATTAACTAAATTAACCAAATGAACTAAATGAACTAAATGAACCAAATGAACTAAATGAACTAAATGAACTAAATGAAACAAATGAACTAAATGAACCAAATGAAACAAATGAACTAAATGAACTAAATTAACCAAATGAACTAAATGAACTAAATGAACCAAATGAACTAAATTAACTAAATTAACCAAATGAACTAAATGAACTAAATGAACCAAATGAACTAAATGAACTAAATGAACTAAATTAACCAAATGAACTAAATGAACTAAATTAACCAAATAAACTAAATGAACTAAATTAACCAAATGAACTAAATGAACTAAATTAACCAAATGAACTAAATGAACTAAATGAACTAAATGAACTAAATTAACTAAATTAACTAAATGAACTAAATGAACTAAATGAAACAAATGAACTAAATGAACCAAATGAAACAAATGAACTAAATTAACCAAATGAACTAAATGAACCAAATGAACTAAATTAACTAAATTAACTAAATTAACCAAATGAACTAATGAACTAAATGAACCAAATGAACTAAATGAACTAAATGAACTAAATTAACCAAATGAACTAAATGAACTAAAGTAACCAAATGAACTAAATGAACTAAATTAACCAAATGAACTAAATTAACCAAATGAACTAAATGAACTAAATGAACTAAATGAACTAAATTAACTAAATGAACTAAATGAACTAAATGAAACAAATGAACTAAATGAACCAAATGAAACAAATGAACTAAATGAACCAAACTTCAACTGTGTGTGTGTATATATCCATCTATATAGATAGATAGATATCATTGAATTTATCTAAAACCTTCAAGACTGAAGTTGTTTTGTTACAGCAACAAAAACATTC
>CM035804.1:50378797-50396853 GCA_020466265.1 Siphamia tubifer
AGTTCATTTAGTTCATTTAGTTCATTTAGTTTCATTTGGTTAATTTAGTTCATTTAGTTCATTTGGTTAATTTAGTTCATTTAGTTTATTTGGTTAATTTAGTTCATTTAGTTCATTTGGTTTAATTTAGTTCATTTAGTTCATTTAGTCATTTGGTTCATTTAGTTCATATAGTTCATTTGGTTAATTTAGTTAATTTAGTTCATTTGGTTCATTTAGTTCATTTGGTTAATTTAGTTAATTTAGTTCATTTGGTTCATTTAGTTCATTTAGTTCATTTGGTTAATTTAGTTCATTTAGTTTCATTTGTTAATTTAGTTCATTTGGTTCATTTAGTTCATTTGGTTCATTTAGTTCATTATGGTTCATTTGAGTTCATTTGGTTCATTTTAGTTCATTTGTTAAGTTTGGTTAATTTAGTTCATTTAGTTCATTTGGTTAATTTGGTTAATTTAGTTCATTTAGTTCATTTGGTTCATTTAGTTCATTTGGTTCATTAGTTCATTTGGTTCATTAGTTCATGGTTATTGGTTAATTTGGTTATTTAGTTCATTTAGTTCATTTAGATTCATTTGGTTCATTTAGTTTCATTTGGTTCATTTAGTTCATTTAGTTCATTTAGTTCATTTGGTTCATTTGGTTCATTTAGTTCATTTAGTTCATTTGGTTAATTTAGTTCATTTAGTTCATTGGTTAATTTAGTCATTGTTAATTAGTTCATTTGGTTCATTTAGTTCATTTAGTTCATTTGTTAATTTAGTTTCATTTGGTTCATTTAGTTCATTTAGTTCATTTGGTTAATTTGGTTAATTTAGTTCATTTAGTTCATTTAGTTCATTTAGTTCATTTGGTTCATTAGTTCATTTGGTTAATTTAGTTAATTTAGTTAATTTAGTTCATTTAGTTCATTTAGTTCATTTGGTTCATTGGTTCATTTGGTTCATTTGGTTCATTTAGTTCATTTAGTTCATTTAGTTCATTTAGTTCATTTGGTTACATTTAGTTCATTTGGTTATTTTAGTTCATTTAGTTCATTTGGTTAATTTAGTTCATTTAGTTTCATTTGGTTAATTTAGTTCATTTGGTTCATTTAGTTCATTAGTTCATTTAGTTCATTTAGTTCATTTGGTTCATTTAGTTCATTTGGTTCATTTAGTTCATTTGGTTCATTTGGTTCATTTAGTTCATTGTAGTTCATTTAGTTCATGGTTTGGTTCATTTAGTTCATTTGGTTAATTTGGTTCATTTGGTTCATTTGGTTCATTTAGTTCATTTAGTTCATTTAGTTCATTTAGTTCATTTGGTTCATTTAGTTCATTTAGTTCATTTAGTTCATTTAGTTCATTTGGTTCATTTAGTTCATTTGGTTCATTTAGTTCATTTGGTTCATTTGGTTCATTTAGTTCATTTAGTTCATTTGGTTCATTTAGTTCATTTAGTTCATTTGGTTCATTTAGTTCATTTGGTTCATTTAGTTCATTTAGTTCATTTAGTTCATTTAGTTCATTTGGTTAATTTAGTTCATTTGGTTAATTTAGTTCATTTAGTTCATTTAGTTCATTTAGTTCATTTAGTTCATTTGGTTAATTTAGTTCATTTGGTTAATTTAGTTCATTTAGTTCATTTAGTTCATTTGGTTCATTTAGTTCATTTAGTTCATTTGGTTCATTTAGTTCATTTAGTTCATTTAGTTCATTTAGTTCATTTGGTTCATTTAGTTCATTTGGTTCATTTAGTTCATTTGGTTCATTTGGTTCATTTAGTTCATTTAGTTCATTTGGTTCATTTAGTTCATTTAGTTCATTTGGTTCATTTAGTTCATTTGGTTCATTTAGTTCATTTAGTTCATTTGGTTCATTTAGTTCATTTAGTTCATTTAGTTCATTTAGTTCATTTGGTTAATTTAGTTCATTTAGTTCATTTGGTTCATTTAGTTCATTTGGTTCATTTAGTTCATTTAGTTCATTTAGTTCATTTGGTTCATTTAGTTCATTTAGTTCATTTGGTTCATTTGGTTCATTTAGTTCATTTAGTTCATTTAGTTCATTTGGTTCATTTAGTTCATTTAGTTCATTTAGTTCATTTAGTTCATTTGGTTCATTTGGTTCATTTAGTTCATTTGGTTAATTTAGTTCATTTGGTTCATTTAGTTCATTTAGTTCATTTGGTTCATTTAGTTCATTTGGTTCATTTAGTTAATTTAGTTCATTTGGTTCATTTAGTTCATTTGGTTCGTTTAGTTCATTTAGTTCATTTAGTTCATTTAGTTCATTTAGTTCATTTGGTTCATTTAGTTCATTTGGTTCATTTAGTTCATTTGGTTCATTTAGTTCATTTAGTTCATTTGGTTCATTTAGTTCATTTGGTTCATTTGTTTCTCAGTGACAAACAACACAATCGTGGGCCGTGTTCTTCAGTTCTTCCAAACTTCTTACACTCGTGCCGTTCCACAGTTTTCATAGTGTATGATTTGGAACATACCTCATCCTTATGTCTTTTTTATCTCTTATTTTTTTATCTCATATTTTAACTTTTAATCTCAATTATCATTTTCTCTCTCATTTATGATTTTGTTTTTATCTCACAATAGAATTTTATCACAATTTAGATTTTTTTCTAATATTGACTTTTTCTCACATAAATTTGACTCTATCTCATAATTATACATTTTTATCTCCTATTTATGACTTTTTAATCATACAATTTTGACTTCTATTTTAGCTTCACTGCTTCTATTTGTTGACGATATAATTAAACGCAGTAATAAATGGGAACGTGATGTGACCTGGAGGCCAATGAGGGTGAAGCTTCCTTCAGAAAGTTCTTTCTAGAAGCTAAAGGAAAGTACGAACTTAAACTGTTTAACGTCTTGATTTGGACCAAAGAAAACAAACGAGCTGAGTGAATGTACTGCATGGAAAGATCTGCTCATTCTCTCATGGATCCAAAACATCTGAACAAACATTGGACTGTGTCGGTGGTGGGTTCACAATAGGTCACATGGTACAGAACAGTCAAGTGTCATTAATCATCCTAATTCTACAAGACACTGTGTTGATTGGTTTCTAATTCCAACAGATAGAGTCACAGTAGATTTGATTCTACTGCCAGCAGGGCCGTCAGTCCGTCCACTTTCTAGTTCAGTCAGGAAACACCAAAAAAGGCGGGAAAAGACAAATCCAGGTGTGTGTTTATTATGATGTTTTGGCTCTGACCACCGCAGATCCTTCATGTTAAATGGATTATCTGCAGTAAAAACCATCTATGTAGTTCATTAACATCATCCATTGAAATGAACATTGATCTAAACTGTGTAAACATGGACCTTTGGATTCATAAGAGGACGACGTCCAAACTGTGAGACTTTAATGTCAAATACATGAGAGAAGATAAACATGTGTAATTATGAGACAAAAAGTACAATTTATGAGAAAAAATCTAAATAATGAGGAAAAAAAGTAAACATTGAAACAAAAATCTAAATTATGAGATAAAACTCATTAAAGATAAAAACACGTAATTATGAAATAAAATCTCATAATTATAACAGTAGTGAATTTACAGAGGGTCTAACTGTCCACTGGACAATGGACTATGATGGTCTTCGTCCTCAGACGTCTTCTGAACCAGAAGATCAGTAACTGTGGACACACTATCTGAGGACATGAAGACATGAGGACACTTGTCTTTGTCTTTAGGGACCCTGTACTTACTACCACTGAAGTGTGATGATGTTTAAACTTTATTAGTTAGTCTGAAAATAGAAACAAACATGTTCTAATCATTTCCATGTTAACACATGCTAACATATGCTAACACATGCTAACACATGCTAACACATGTTAACACATGCTAACACATGCTAACACATGCTAACACATGCTAACACATGCTAACACATGCTAACACATGCTAACACAGTTTGGATCAATGTTCATTTAAATGGATGATTTTAATAATATCCAAATGGATAGACTCCTGATTATCCAAAAAATTAACTAAACTGGTTTTTACTGCAGATAATCCATTTAAAACCATAATGTGAACCAGGAGTTTTCAAATATGTATACTGATCATATGTGGCGTCACTACAAAAGCAGCTCCATGCAGAGACTCAAGGTGGCATATAATGATGGCCTGAAAATGCTGCTGAACGTACGTACCTAGAGAGAGCAGTGAGTGCTGGTGTTTCTACATGTCCTGCAGTACTCAGTACTCAGTACTCAGTACTCAGTACTCAGTGCTCAGTGCTCAGTGCTCAGTGCTCAGTGCTCAGTGCTCAGTACTCAGTACTCAGTACTCAGTGCTCAGTACTCAGTGCTCAGTACTCAGTACTCAGTACTCAGTACTCAGTACTCAGTGCTCAGTACTCAGTGCTCAGTACTCAGTGCTCAGTACTCAGTACTCAGTACTCAGTACTCAGTGCTCAGTACTCAGTGCTCAGTACTCAGTACTCAGGAAGCTCATGTACAGCTGTTCACCATTATTTCTGCACTGGTAAATCCTGCCCTGAGTACAGTTATGTTCACCTCAAGGCTCTGGAGGCATTGGTGTTTTAGCTTGTATGTAATTATATGATGTTCTGTGTATATGTGTATGTGTGTTCATGTCTACTGTTTTTATTGACCGCTGCTGTGTCCAAAACAAATAAAGATTTGAATTGAATTGAAATAGTGAGGTGAGCCTGAACAAAGAAAAAAAAACTGTAAACATTGTTAGTTAATGACAGAACATGTGAGACACAAAACCACAGCTGAAGTGAAAATGAATGAAAATGTTAAGATGGTAAAAAAAAATAAATGTGGAAATGTTTTAAAAAGGCTCAAAACACCCAAAAAATGTTAAGATGTGTTAAAAGAAACTTCAAACAACATACACAGATTTATATAAAAAGGTAAAAACACACAAAAATGTTAAAATATGATGATGGTGGTTAAAAACATACACAAACCACATTTAAAAACATGCTGAAAACAAATCAAAATGTTAAGACGTGTTAAAAAAAAAAAAAACAGACTAATGTTAAAATGTGTTTTGAAAAGATATCGAAGCACATGTAGATGAAGATAAAGATGTTTAAAAAACATGTTAAAGAAATAATAATTAATTAATTAAGATAAAAATTGGGAGGGGGTACAGCTGCTTTTGGTTCTTTTTTTTTTTATATGAACAATATTCAACAGAACATGTTCTGTACAGATGCAGAGGATGAAGTGATTGGACTTTGAAGGGTGAACCATTCGTAGATCGGCCACCAGGAGGCGCTCAAACCTGTTTATATATAAACATTAGGGATGGGCATTTGGTGACGTTTACTTTGTCGATCATAATTAATAATCGGTTAATAATTAACAGTCATTATGACGCCTAGACTCTTATGTTTTGACAATAAAAATAAAAAATACTGAGTGTTTTTCCTTCAAGGATGAATTTATAAACACAAGTGTGCAGCCAAACGTCAACACATGTGGACGCCACAAACGACGGACACTTCAAGTTGTGAAGAAACAAAAACAGAAGATGCATAACGGACAGATACTTCCTTTTGTTTGTTTATAAACAAAGGCACAGACCTGGGTTAGACACGATGAACGCTACTATACGACAGACACGAAACTAACATTTACAACTTCATACTAATTTGGATACTGGAGATGTGAGGGATTCCTTTTAAAATATTATTTAAAACAGCACCACCAAAGTATTAATCACCTTAACAATATAAAAATAAACATTTTGTTTTAAATATAAACAGCAGAATAAAATGTATATATTTAAGTAAATGCTTCACTAGTGTAAATTTAAAGTTGTTTAGCAAAGATAAAAGCAAAGAACAAGAAAACAAAATGAACTTGTTCAAAAACAATTAACTAGTGTAAAGTGCTAAACATAAAACATGAAGTAGATGCAACAACTTTTCAGGGTGGTGGTCTTTTAAATGCTTTTGGAGGTTGGTCGTGCTACTCGACTTTGTGGCGACAACTTTAAGACAAGTCTTAAATCGCGGCTTGTCGACGTCTTTTATTTTGCCTTGGTCGTCCGGGTCAACGTTGGATTGCCCGAAGCTTGGTTCTGTTGTTGCTCCTCAGCTTCCATCTTGGCTACTGCGTGATGTGCTTAGGGTCCTCAGCACAGAAGGTCTGTGCCAGAGCTGACCGCATTGATGCCTGTTTACAATTCTTAACGTTACCCGCTACAAAAAAGCGGCGACGCGCCATAAAAACAAAAATCGATTTTCCAGCAACTTAGTATCTAATTAGATACCAAGGGTCAATATCGATTTAGTATCTAAAATCGATTTTTTTGACAACACTAACGTACATGTTGATCATTTGTGTTGGTAGTGAGGTAACAACTGCAGTGACTGGACGACACTGGGGCAGTTTTTAAGTCAAGTGGTCCCATGCAACACTGACCGATTGACCGACGGAAGTTCGTGTGAATCAACTGAGGCTACGTTTATACAGAGACGATCAAGTATCATCTTCAATTTTTCATCTGGGTTTAGACCAGGGGTCTCAAACATGCGTCCCACTAAAAGTTCCAATGTGTCCCTGAAATGGATTTGCAAAGATACCGTCCCAGAGGCCTGTGGAAGTTATTTTAGTTCAGGTTCCACATACAAACCAAGATTATCTTCAATCAAATGTTATCAGGATAACCTGCAAAAACGTGTCCTGAGATAGACCCGCCCACATGTCTTGAGATAGACCCGCCCACATGTCCTATGATAGACCCGCCCACATGTCCTGAGATAGACCCGCCCACATGTCCTATGATAGACCCGCCCACATGTTCTGTGATAGACCCGCCCACATGTCCTGAGATAGACCCGCCCACACGTCCTGAGATAGACCCGCCCACATGTCCTGAGATAGACCCGCCCACATGTCCTATGATAGACCCGCCCACATGTCCTATGATAGACCCGCCCACATGTTCTGTGATAGACCCGCCCACATGTCCTGAGATAGACCCGCCCACATGTCCTGAGATAGACCCGCCCACATGTCCTGAGATAGACCCGCCCACATGTCCTATGATAGACCCGCCCACATGTCCTATGATAGACCCGCCCACATGTTCTGTGATAGACCCGCCCACATGTCCTGAGATAGACCCGCCCACATGTCCTGTGATAGACACGCCCACATGTCCTTTTCTGTTTTTGACATATGTAATTGTCCACTCGTCTCTGTTCGTCTATGGTATGTGTGTAATGTCTGTACAATAACTGAAACCACTACTGTACATTTACTACAGCTGCTAATGCTAATGCTAATGCTAGTGCTAATGCTAGTGCAGGTGGTAGATCAGTTGGGTCCAGGTTGTCCCACATGTTTGTTTCTTTACCTGCTCAGTGTATGAATGTAAGGTCAAAGGTTATGTGATGTGAACATATGTGACATAAAGACGCAACGTTAACATGTGCGTTTGTTGTCGTTTAGACGCAGACGTGTCCCAGAGCGTCTTCAATACGTCCCAGTGTGGAAGGAGTGTGAACATTAGTGTGTTCACACCCTGAGGACGTCAACTTTGTGTAAATGAAAAACACTGGTTATAAAATAAACTGTTGTATTTAAGCACAACTGTCCTGGTTCAACAGACCCTCAGACACGCCAGGGTACAACGATGATGAAATGTCGCCCCGATGCCCACACTGTCCAGTGGCAAAGTGCACTAGACCCAAGAACCTACTTTTGGATGGTTTAAAAAAAAACAAAAAAAAAAAAACGGTTTGTCGATGAAAATTAACTTCCTCAGTCAAATTATTAATGATCAATTAATTGATTAATTATGCCCATCCCTTATGTGTATATATATATATATATATATATATATATATATATGGAACTATTCATCCCACTGACATATTTTGGGATGTTTTGAATCTATACTTTCCAAACGTGGGGCTTTTATTGTGTCATGAAGGACTGGGGGTCGTTCAGGGATGTTCCCCTCGCTGCCTCGTTTAGGGATGAATTTAATCTTGGGACTGACTGAACAGAAAGAGGACTGAGCTTCAGCCTCAGCCCGTGGCGTTTGGCTGGAGCCGTGGTGCGTTCGTCATCTTACCTGCGGGTGAGTTTGGAGGTGAGTTTGGAGAACAGGTTGCTGGGTCCGCGGCTGCGTGTCTGTGACAGGGGCGTGGCGTCGTGGGAGAGCGTGGGCGAGGCCGGCGGCCCGTTGTATGTGGCGGTGCGGCGGTCTCTCAGCTGACCTCCGTGGAAGGTGCTGCGGCTGGCCGTGCCTCGGGGGAAGCGGAGGCGGTCGGGCGTGGTGGCGTTGGTGATGCTGTGAGTGGACGCCACCGGGTTCCTCTGACCGCCAGGAGATACGGCGACGCTGCTGAGGAAGAGGAGGAGGAGGAAGATCACATCAGGGTTTAGAGTCAAGAAGGAAGGTTTTTCCACTGCAGACGTGAACCTGAAGTGACTGGAATAATAATGATCGTAAAATAAAGCATCCATTTGAAAGTTCTTTTATTAGGTTTTAAATTATTTAAAGGTGTCATTCTGCTAAAACCACTTTTGTCCTTTTGGAATCTGATGGTTCACCCAGCGTTACCATGGTGATGGCTCACCCACCGTTACCATGGTGATGGCTCATCCAGCGTTACCATGGTGACGGCTCACCCAGACTTACCAACACATGCTCCTTTAACAGTGGTTCATCACCTCCACTGGCTGCATACTGCATTCACACTAAACAACAACAGGAACCAGTGACCCAGAAAAAGACGGTGTCACCCACCTGGGGTTAAGCCCCTCCCCCATTGCAGTGAATCTGCAGTAGCATTAGCATTAGCATCTACTAGAGCAGACGACGCCACAGTAGCTGCTGCACAAACTGTAAAAAACTGTTGGATCAAACTGGTTCATGTGTCTCTGTGGAAATAAAGACTGTTTTTTTACTGCACGTTTTCAAAACAAGTGACGTCACCAAACCTAGCTGGATGTTACTCTGGGATGGTAAACACACACAGAGCCAGAGGGGAGGGGGGAGTGTTCCTTCACACATTCTGAGCCAATCACAGACGCCTCATCAGCGCGTCATGGACATGTATGAGGAAGTAGAAGTAAACTGTGTTGTTCCACTTCCAACTGAAAACAAAACAATCTGAACGTTTTTATAAACACAACCAGGGCTCTAAATTAACACCCGCCAACCCGCCAAATGCGGGTGAAGATCCATTTTGGCGGGTAGAAAAAAACCCCTTACTAGCCACTTTGGCTGGTGGCGAGTGCAGACCCGTTTGTACCTATGGGCAGGCTGGGCGACGGACCAGGGCGTAAAATGTATTCATTTTTCCCTGATGCAACTTATAGTCCAGAAAATACAGTCATTTTTCTTTCTTTTTTTACTACATTTATATTTCAGACCTGTATTTATTTTATTCACCACTACAGCTAAAAAATGTCTTTACTTTAGATTTCATATATTTACAAATTGTTACATTCTTTCCTGAAACTTTGCATAAACATGTATCATTCATATTGTCATAAAAATTAAGTCTAGCATTTATTGACTGAATTATAAAAATAAAATACACTGACATATCTGTGCATGGAATGACTGATACCAACACTTCCCAACAAGAAAAATTGATGGAATTCTTAATTGTATTTGTTATTTTGTGAAAATGCTGATGAATCTGTTTATTTGCAGTGTACTTTACATGTCCCACTTCTACTTCCTCTTTCTGCTGACATAGATTTCATGTTTTATTTCCAATAAATCCAGGTCAAAGGCAGTGAACATCCATCCTCACCTGTTTTCTTTCCCGTTGGGAATGACTGAGAGACGATCCGTGTTATTCCTGTCGCTGCACACATACGTGTTCCTCCTGGTCATACCTGCTGATGCAGTGTTATTCTGCAGAGGAAAAGAAAAAAAACAGCGTGTGAAGTCAGAGAAAGACGCTGTGTTTACGTTACAGTTATTAACAAAACAATAACAATATTCCTAACATTTGGACAAAGTATATTTGCTCTTTGAACATGTTTCCATTGATGGTTAATGTCGTAACTCTGCTCAAACATCATCTGTCACCTTCACAGCTTCAGATTGACAATCACTCTGATAGTGTTAGAGTGAATGAATGGGTTCATTCTCTGGTGGTGAACTCTTTAAAGACACTAACATGTCAAACTAACTAGCTGGTTAACATTATAAAGGTCTGTACATGAGGTCCCCACATTGTTAGGTACAAGTATTCAGTGTAAATAGACTCTGCACACAGATAATAAAGTAAACCTTCACTGTATCTACTGTAGGAATCACTCTGATCATCACTCGCACTTCTGTCGTCCCAGCAGCCAATGGTTGTCATGGTTACAGTAGCTGCAGGTGCCATTTTCACTCCCAGACAAGTGATCATGTGACCATGTACGTCACATCATGTGACATACTGTATAATTGTGGAAAAAAGTGTTTCCATTGCGCTTTTGCGATACATTAGAATATGGAAACGTGTGGAAAAAACACCTCATGACAGTGTGAAAACTTTTTATTAATATTTGAGTCTTTTTTTCCAAATTCAGGTGTTTCCATGACCATTTTTTTGAGAGATATTTACATTTTGCAAATTTCCAAAGGTAATTGAAACGCAGCTTCTGTCTGTGTGATACGGAGATTCTAAAAATTAACAGGTACATTTAAAACACGCTCTTTAAACTGGAATTGGAATTCAGAATAACTGGAATAAAACAGTAAAATTCTGTCCCTTTGTTCTTTTCAAAAGTCAGACTTTATAAATAACCACATATTTCTCTGACTTTTCTTTAAGTTTCCTTGTTATACCAATTCTCTTTAAAGTCTATATTTAATTCTTCTAAATAAAAGGTACATTCTTATCATATTGTGTTTTTATTATATTGTTTTACTTATTAAGTTGATGAAAGGAGGAAGCATATTTAAGCTTTTCACTTCCCTTACACTCTTATATTTTATACCTGCTTATGTATTTAGCATCTTTTTAAAGTGTAAAATAAAGTAAAAAAAACTAAACAAAAACACTTGATCACAAACAGGTGACTGTTTTCCACTCACGCTAGGTCCAGTGGTGGCTCCTTTCCTGCGGTCGGGGATATCGGCCTTGTTGGGGTTGTTGGCGTTGCCGAGCAGCGGGCTGGTGGGCGGGGCTCCGCGGTTGCCTGGGGTGCTGGGCTTGCGGAGCTGGACGCCGCCCTCCTCGTTCACGCTGTTCTCCGCCGTCGTGGTCTGACTCCGCTTGGGGTGGGCCATCCCTGAAGGAAGGTTCTGACCCACTGTAGATGACACACAAACCCATGATGACACCGTTTTAATCTGCACTAGGACTGAACAATATTTACCTTCGCCAAGGAGCTTATGTTTGTGCCAACGTTTATTTGTTTATTTGTGTTCAAGATCATTCCAAAACTTATGGACGGATGTTGATGAAATTTTCAGGATATGTTGGAAACGTGAACAGGAAGAAGTGATTTCATTTTGGGGGTGGGTGGGGGGGATCTACCTTGGCGGAGGTCTGCGCTTTTCTAGTTACACTTTGTATCACATTATTATTTTTTTATCTCATGATTTTGACTTTTTGGAGAAATGTGCAGCTATTTCACACTGATCATCTGACGACAGCAGGAGTGTCAAAGTCATGTGACTTCATTTAATCTGCACTGGAGCAAAGACCAGTGAATAATATAGAAATGATGTTTTAAAGCAACAACAATAACAACAAAAATAATAATAATAATAATAACAACAACAATAATAATAACAACAACAAAAATAATAATAACAATAATAATAACAACAACAAAAATAATAATAACAATAATAATAATAACAACAACAATAACAACAATAATAATAACAACAATAACAACAACAACAATAATAATAATAACAACAAAAATATTAATAACAATAATAATAATAACAACAACAACAATAATAATAATAATAATAACAATAACAACAAAAATAATAACACTAATAACAACAACAACAACAGTAATAATAACAATAACAACAAAAATAATAACAATAATAACAACAACAATAATAATAACAATAATAATAAGAACAACAATCATAACAATAAAAATAATAATAACAACAATCATAACAATAATAATAATAATAACAACAATCATAACAATAATAATAATAATAACAATAACAACAACAATAATAATAACAACAACAACAACAACCATAACAATAATAATAACAATAATAATAATAATAATAATAATAATAATAATAATAATAATAATAATAATAATAATAATAATAATAATAATAATAATAATAATAATAATAATAATATATGTTGCTGGGTGTTTAGTGTGGTCTGCATTAACATGATACAAACCACTACAGTGGTAGACTGTCTGCTCCACCTGAAACTGGGTTTGACTAATTCCACCAGCAGTAACAACTGACACCATTAGCATTAGCATTAGCATTAGCATACTCACACATTCCAGTACACAATTCCAAAACAGCCCCAACTAATTATTATTATAGTTTTTCTTTCTGCTTATTTCAACTCATTTCACCCACTTCCACAACATATTAATAGGAAACTATCTCACATTTTCTACGAGCTCTGAACTAGTTTAGTAAATAACAGTACACTTTTGTGTGGTGGCGCCCTCACCTTGTTCACTGTAGCGTCTCTGTTTGTGATTGGATGAAACACTCCTCTGCACTTTGAGGTGTGAGGGCGACTGACCATTGAGTTCACTGTTGGGTCTGGGTTTGGCCAGAGAGAGGTTACTGCTGGAGGCCGATTCATTAGGCTCCAACTGCAGAAGACACGAAGAGAAGAAACACTGAACAACTAAAGACGATGACTACACTGGTCTACAGCTGGAAGCTTCTGGAAATTAAACTCATGAATCTTCGTTATATTAGTAAGTAGAGCATTAACAGACATGACTCCTGCAGCACAAGTCGACTTAAATTTGGACAAGTCAACAAGTCGCATGCAGTCCCCCCCCCCCCCCACACACACACACACACACACTCTCTCTCTCTCGCTCTCTCTCGCTCTCTCTCCCTCAGCGTGTAAACAGTCAGACCTAAAGCACACGTGTCTTGTGCAGGTCAGACATATGTGGTGGGCTGACGTGTGATGAAGCACATTGTGGATGGAACAAATATGAGTAAATAATTAGATATAAAGAGAAAACATTTTATTTGAGTGAATAAATTGTACATTGATTCTTGCTTTGTGTTTTCATTCTGACAGGATGGTTTTCATTATTAATTGATTTGGGAGAATGGTTTTAGGTCGTACTGCACTCTGCTTATTTATCGAACTATTTTGACAGATGGAACAACTTGGGATATTACACTTTAAACTATAATTTGATATCATTAATAACTTGACATAGTTTTTGAACCCTGTTAAACTATGCATGTATAGTTTCTTATAAACCAGTGGTGGTAAAGTATTGATGACCTTGGGTATATCGTACCTTAGAGAACATGTGGTAGACTTTATTTTGCGATAGCTTGTCCCTTACCCTAGTATTGTAATCATAGAAGTGACTGTTTAATGGAAAATGTATGGAAGGATATTAGAGGAAGTTCTCTGTTTATGTAGTTATAGTAAAATATGAGTTTGGATAAAGTGAAAATATCATTTATCTTTAGTACTTCCTGGTTTTTGAATAGAGCTTCTGTATGGCTGTTGTATTTACTACAGTATTCTTATTTTTGTTTTTTTTTCCAGTTTTTTTAATAATAATAATAATAATGGATTAGATTTCTATAGCACTTTTTCAAGGCACCCAAAGTGCTTTACATTATTGATCCATTATTCATTCACTCTCACATGTTCCCTCTGGTGGTGGTAAACTACATATGTAGTCACAGTTGCCCTGGGGCAGACTGACAGAAGCGTGGCTACGGCCCCTCTGACCACCACCCAACATTCATACTCATTCATACACCAGTGTGAGTGACACTGGAGGCAGTACAGAGCGGGAATCAAACCGCCAACCCTTTGGTTAATGGACGACCTGCTCTACCAACTGAGCCATGGCTGCCCGTTGGAATCCCCATACTAGTACACCATCATTTAGATGGGACATAATCAATGTATTGTTTCGTCCTTTCTTGACAAAATCAGGAAGTGTTTTAGTTTATTGATTATGCCATTTGTTGATATTTTCATTACTACCTTGTTTATGTGGTCATTCCAGGTCAGGTTAGTATCTAAGACGATACCTCAGACATTAAAGGCCTGAACACTATTCGCTTTCCACCAATTCTGATATCTGGAATCAACACTTTCCGATTCCTCAGATAAAAGGCCATGGATTTGATTTTATCTATAATGAGTGAAAGCTTGTTTTCTTTTAACCAGTCTACAATTTTTGCCAGTTCATTATTTCTGGATGCTCCTATGTTTGTGTTTGTATGGTAGTGGATAAGGATGTATCATCAGCAAATAATGTGAAACTAAAGATAACACTCGCTTTAATGATGTCATTTATATAGATCAGGAATAACAGGGGCCCCAGGACAGACCCTTGGGGGACCCCAGTGGTGATTTAGATTTTTTCAAGGTTCAAGGTTCAAGGTTTATTTAGTGTCCCCGAGGGGCAAATTGGGATGCAGCATCGTAGGCATTCATTCATACAAAAAACAGACGTGAGAACAATATATAAACACAGTAAAACAGGTAGCAAAAAAAAAAAAAAACCAGAGGTAAAAAATACTAAAGTGCACGTTACTTAAGGTGCAAACCAAAGTGAATTAACCATTCCATCCGGGAGCACGTTTTGAGTTTAGTTAAAAGTTAAAAGCGTGTTAGACACGCTAGCCATCTGAAATAGTAGGCTAAGGCTACCTACTAGACCTCCCTTCAATATCATTCAGTAGTCTGATGGAGGTAGGGACAAAAGAAAATTTAAAACGGTTTTTAACAACACGGGGGACTTGCAGGCGTCGTCCAGATGGTAAAAGTAAGTACTCTGCATTTAGAGGGTGAGCTCCATCGGCTAGAATAGACTTTGCTTTACTAAGCACCTGTTTATGAGATTTTCAGATACCGTTCCATCGTAGTCAACAAACTGTTTTCTTTCTGACAGATAGTTTTGCAAAAGCATTAAGGCTCTGTTTTAGATGCCGTAGTATTTCAGTTTGTTAAGCAAGATGTTATGGTTAAGGGTATTGAAAGGTCTATACAGGTCTATACAGGTCTATAATGGTCTATACTGGTCTATACAGGTCTATACAGGTCTATAATGGTCTATACTGGTCTATACAGGTCTATAATGGTCTATACTGGTCTATACAGGTCTATACAGGTCTATACAGGTCTATACAGGTCTATAATGGTCTATACAGGTCTATAATGGTCTATACTGGTCTATACAGGTCTATACAGGTCTATACAGGTCTATAATGGTCTATACTGGTCTATACAGGTCTATAATGGTCTATACTGGTCTATACAGGTCTATAATGGTCTATACTGGTCTATACAGGTCTATAATGGTCTATACTGGTCTATACAGGTCTATAATGGTCTATACTGGTCTATACAGGTCTATAATGGTCTATACTGGTCTATACAGGTCTATAATGGTCTATACTGGTCTATACAGGTCTATAATGGTCTATACTGGTCTATACAGGTCTATACAGGTCTATACAGGTCTATAATGGTCTATACTGGTCTATACAGGTCTATACTGGTCTATACTGGTCTATACTGGTCTATACAGGTCTATAATGGTCTATACTGGTCTATACAGGTCTATAATGGTCTATACAGGTCTATACAGGTCTATACAGGTCTATACAGGTCTATTCAGGTCTATACAGGTCTATACAGGTCTATACAGGTCCATAATGGTCTATACTGGTGTATACAGGTCTATAATGGTCTATACAGGTCTATACAGGTCTATACAGGTCTATACAGGTCTATACAGGTCTATACAGGTCTATACTGGTCTATACAGGTCTATACAGGTCTATACAGGTCTATACTGGTCTATACAGGTCTATACAGGTCTATACAGGTCTAGTGTTGCTAGTTCAGTAGAATGTTTTGTATTGACTCTTATAATAAAGGTTATTTTTCTTCCAAATCTTCCTTTATTTGATTAAAGATGATCCTTTTAAATCCTTTAGATAAAGCTGCTACTAAACACATGTGTCTGTAATTAGTCCAAAGTTTGTCCTCCTTGTATATTGGAACTATTCTAGTTACCTTCAGGTGGTCTAGGAAGGTTCCTGGTTGATTATTAGTTAATGTTCTGGTTCATTTCTTGTAGATATTGTCGTCTCTTGTTTTAACTTCATCTATTATCGTCTTTACTTCATGTTCACTTCCTGTTATCGATTCTTTAAGATAGTCCTGATACTGGGTCTGTGTTTGACCCACCTTGTTTGCTAGTTGTGGTCCCATGTTAGTAAAGAACTCATTACATTTATTATCTATGTTTATTTGATCATTTATGATCAGACCGTTATTAATAAAGTCGTCTGGAATTATTCCTGTTTAACATTTATTTTAGACCATGTGTTTTTTTTTTATATTATCTTTATAGTTAGTGAAGCAGTTATTGTAGCAGATGTATTTAGACTCTTATTGTTTTTTTTGTTTATCGTTACAAGTTGTTAGATTGTTTGTTTATCTCAGAGTCGTGTTTAATAGAATATAGAAGTTATTCCTAGTTTTTATTTGTTTGTTTATCTCCTGTGTTATTGTTTATGTTTGTTGAATATGACTAAGTTACTCTTGTTTGGTTTATTAGTGTCATCAGTGGATTCTAGTTTTTATTTGAATCAACATTTGGGGAAGTGTTGAGTTCATCCTTTAAACTCTGTAATAAACGCCTGTACGTCACTAGGTGACTTTCTACTTATTAGAACGTACCTTCTTTAGGTGGAGGACAAATATGATCTGACACTTCCTTTCAAAGATCAATGTCCAAGTTTTTATTCGAGGAGCCGTGTTATGAAGGGTGATAGCTGTGGGACAACACTTTTCTAATAATCCATTTACAGTCGTTTCTTTTATAGTTGAGTAAGTCTACGTTCAAATCCACAGCACGTGTGATTTCGTTGCGACTATTCCTCTGTCATTTTTAAAGAAGTGACGTCATTTCAGTTTAGAACGTAGTCAAACTCTGTGTCATTTCAGGGTGTTCTATGTATGTTTACAATAATTATCTGACATTTGACAGAAGGACCAGATAATTGAACTAATTCAGATTGTCATGTATCATTATTTATGTTTATTTATTTATTTTTTATAATTCTATTTGTCATTAATATACATGAATGGACATCCAGTTGAACCATTTAACTGTCCACGTCTGCTGAGTGTCATGATACCAAGAAAAACTCAGATTGGATCAATGACTTTCTAATCAATCACTCAGAATTTAAATCTGTCGAAAATTGAGGGAGGAGAAGAAATGTTAGTTGTGGACGACGACGACAGACCACGATGACAACAACGGAGGAAGAGTGACGGCAGTAGCTCATCACGACGTGGTCCAGATAAAAACACTTCTATAACCAGGGCTAGCGTGACCCCTGAACCCCTGGTTGCAGGTGGTTGTCTTTCCACTTCCTGTGCGTGTGTTGTGTGTAACAGGTTTTCACCTCTGACGCCTTCCTGCCCAGCAGCAGGTAGGTGGCTGTGATCTCGTCGTACTTCATCTTGGCCAGAGACTCCTGGATCTCGTCCAGGTTGTAGCCCATCCCCACCATCACATCTGAAAACACAAACACACATGTGGAGTCACTTTAGGTGGAATGTTCACATGATCCCACAGAAAGGAATGCTGGGTAGTGATTTCTGGTCAACGGGGTGTCCAGTCACAGAACAGTCTAGAACCTGTGTGCTCTAGTGTTGCAGAATGTCTAATCCAGAATAATTCCATCATTGGGTCAGAACAGTAAAATATGATCAGAATTATCAATAAATCAACTAGTATTCACAGAATGTTTAACCCCGCCCCTACTTTGTGCCAATCTGCAGTTCTATGACAACCTGTTCTTCAATTAGAGCCAATAATGTGATATTTAACTTTCTGCGA
>CM035804.1:50396953-50399453 GCA_020466265.1 Siphamia tubifer
TTTGTTCATTTTATTTAAATTTTTTAAAATTTGACTGAATATTTTGATAATTTTTGTTCATTTTATTGAGGATTTTTGCCAATTTTCTAAATTTGACTGAATATTTTGATAATTTTTGTTCATTTTATTGAATATTTTTGCCAATTTTCTAAATTTGACTGAATATTTTGATAATTTTTGTTCATTTTATTGAATATTTTTGCCAATTTTCTAAATTCGACTGAATATTTTGATAATTTTTGTTCATTTTATTGAATATTTTTGCCAATTTTCTAAATTTGACTGAATATTTTAATAATTTTTGTTCATTTTATTGAATATTTTTGCCAATTTTCTAAATTCGACTGAATATTTTGATAATTTTTGTTCATTTTATTGAAAATTTTTGCCAATTTTCTAAATTTGACTGAATATTTTAATAATTTTTGTTCATTTTATTGAAAAATTTTGCCAATTTTCTAAATTTGACTGAATATTTTGATAATTTTTGTTCATTTTATTGAATATTTTTGCCAATTTTCTAAATTTGACTGAATATTTTAATAATTTTTGTTCATTTTATTTAAATTTTTTAAAATTTGACTGAATATTTTGATAATTTTTGTTCATTTTATTGAGGATTTTTGCCAATTTTCTAAATTTGACTGAATATTTTGATCATTTTTGTTCATTTTATTGAATATTTTTGCCAATTTTCTAAATTTGACTGAATATTTTAATAATTTTTGTTCATTTTATTGAAAAATTTTGCCAATTTTCTAAATTTGACTGAATATTTTGATAATTTGTGTTCATTTTATTGAATATTTTTGCCAATTTTCTAAATTTGACTGAATATTTTGATAATTTTTGTTCATTTTATTGAATATTTTTGCCAATTTTCTAAATTTGACTGAATATTTTGATCATTTTTGTTCATTTTATTGAGAATTTTTTAACAATTTTCTAAATTTGACTGAATATTTTGATCATTTTTGTTCATTTTATTGAGAATTTTTTAACAATTTTCTAAATTTGACTGAATATTTTGATCATTTTTGTTCATTTTATTGAATATTTTTGCCACTTTTCTAAATTCGACTGAATATTTTGATAATTTTTGTTCATTTTATTGAGAATTTTTTAACAATTTTCTAAATTCGACTGAATATTTTGATAATTTTTGTTCATTTTATTGAGAATTTTTTAACAATTTTCTAAATTTGACTGAATATTTTGATAATTTTTGTTCATTTTATTGAGAATTTTTTAACAATTTTCTAAATTTGACTGAATATTTTGATAATGTTTGTTCATTGTATTGAGAATTTTTTAACAATTTTCTAAATTTGACTGAATATTTTGATAATTTTTGTTCATTTTATTGAAAATTTTTGCCAATTTTCTAAATTTGACTGAATATTTTGATAATTTTTGTTCATTGTATTGAATATTTTTGCCAATTTTCTAAATTCGACTGAATATTTTGATAATTTTTGTTCATTTTATTGAAAATTTTTGCCACTTTTCTAAATTCGACTGAATATTTTGATAATTTTTGTTCATTTTATTGAATATTTTTGCCAATTTTCTAAATTCGACTGAATATTTTGATAATTTTTGTTCATTTTATTTAAATTTTTTTAAATTTGACTGAATATTTTGATAATTTTTGTTCATTTTATTGAATATTTTTGCCAATTTTCTAAATTCGACTGAATATTTTGATAATTTTTTTTCATTTTATTTAAATTTTTTTAAATTTGACTGAATATTTTGATAATTTTTGTTCATTTTATTGAAAATTTTTGCCAATTTTCTAAATTTGACTGAATATTTTGATAATTTTTGTTCATTTTATTGAATTAAAGTATGTAAAATGTAGCACATTTAAAGTCTGAAGCAGATAGTTGATAAAAAAAAAGTGTTAATTAACAGCTTCAGTAGAAACTTTACCTTTTGTTCGTCCAAACATGATGGGTTTGAAAAAAGCTTCTTTACTTCATCCACTAAATACAAGTGTTTACGATCTGATGAAAAATACTGTTTAAGGTGAATCTGTAAAAATGAAAGAAATATATTTATAACATGTTTTTACTGTGTTTGATTCTGTTTAGTTTATTATACATTTGTGTTCTATAAATAAAACAGAATGGATTAGAATGGATTAGAATGGACTAGAATGGACTAGAATGGACTAGAATGGACTAGAATGGATTAGAATGGATTAGAATGGATTAGAATGGACTAGAATGGACTAGAATGGACTAGAATGGACTAGAATGGATTAGAATGGATTAGAATGGACTAGAATGGACTAGAATGGACTAGAATGGATTAGAATGGACTAGAATGGACTAGAATGGATTAGAATGGATTAGAATGGATTAGAATGGACTAGAATGGACTAGAATGGACTAGAATGGATTAGAATGGACTAGAATGGATTAGAATGGACTAGAATGGACTAGAATGGACTAGAATGGACTAGAATGGACTAGAATGGACTAGAATGGACTAG
>CM035804.1:50409453-50419453 GCA_020466265.1 Siphamia tubifer
TATAATGGGATTTATTCTGGACCACCGAGCACTTTCTTGACACTTTTTTAGAAATTGGAACCAGTAGTTTTTCATAAAAAAAAAAAAAACAGCAAAAGAAAAAATAAAAAATCCAATGTTAGCATTAGTACCAGAGAGAATCCAATGTTAGCATTAGTACCAGACAATCCAATGTTAGCATTAGTACCAGACAATCCAATGTTAGCATTAGTACCAGACAATCCAATGTTAGCATTAGTACCAGAGACAATCCAATGTTAGCATTAGTACCAGAGACAATCCAATGTTAGCATTAGTACCAGAGACAATCCAATGTTAGCATTAGTACCAGAGACAATCCAATGTTAGCATTAGTACCAGAGATAATCCAATGTTAGCATTAGTACCAGACAATCCAATGTTAGCATTAGTACCAGAGACAATCCAATGTTAGCATTAGTACCAGAGATAATCCAATGTTAGCATTAGTACCAGACAATCCAATGTTAGCATTAGTACCAGAGACAATCCAATGTTAGCATTAGTACCAGAGACAATCCAATGTTAGCATTAGTACCAGACAATCCAATGTTAGCATTAGTACCAGACAATCCAATGTTAGCATTAGTACCAGAGACAATCCAATGTTAGCATTAGTACCAGAGACAATCCAATGTTAGCATTAGTACCAGAGATAATCCAATGTTAGCATTAGTACCAGAGAGAATCCAATGTTAGCATTAGTACCAAAGAATCCAATGTTAGCATTAGTACCAAAGAATCCAATGTTAGCATTAGTACCAGACAATCCAATGTTAGGATTAGTACCAAAGAATCCAATGTTAGCATTAGTACCAAAGAATCCAATGTTAGCATTAGTACCAGAGACAATCCAATGTTAGCATTAGTACCAGAGATAATCCAATGTTAGCATTAGTACCAGAGAGAATCCAATGTTAGCAGTAGTACCAGAGACAATCCAATGTTAGCAGTAGTACCAGAGACAATCCAATGTTAGCATTAGTACCAGAGACAATCCAATGTTAGCATTAGTACCAGAGACAATCCAATGTTAGCATTAGTACCAGAGAGAATCCAATGTTAGCAGTAGTACCAGAGACAATCCAATGTTAGCATTAGTACCAGACAATCCAATGTTAGCATTAGTACCAGAGACAATCCAATGTTAGCATTAGTACCAGAGACAATCCAATGTTAGCATTAGTACCAGACAATCCAATGTTAGCATTAGTACCAAAGAATCCAATGTTAGCATTAGTACCAAAGAATCCAATGTTAGCATTAGTACCAAAGAATCCAATGTTAGCATTAGTACCAGACAATCCAATGTTAGCATTAGTACCAGACAATCCAATGTTAGCATTAGTACCAGAGAGAATCCAATGTTAGCATTAGTACCAGAGACAATCCAATGTTAGCATTAGTACCAGACAATCCAATGTTAGCATTAGTACCAGAGACAATCCAATGTTAGCATTAGTACCAGGCAATCCAATGTTAGCATTAGTACCAGACAATCCAATGTTAGCATTAGTACCAGAGACAATCCAATGTTAGCATTAGTACCAGAGACAATCCAATGTTAGCATTAGTACCAGACAATCCAATGTTAGCATTAGTACCAGAGACAATCCAATGTTAGCATTAGTACCAGGCAATCCAATGTTAGCATTAGTACCAGACAATCCAATGTTAGCATTAGTACCAGAGACAATCCAATGTTAGCATTAGTACCAGAGACAATCCAATGTTAGCATTAGTACCAGACAATCCAATGTTAGCATTAGTACCAGAGACAATCCAATGTTAGCATTAGTACCAAAGAATCCAATGTTAGCATTAGTACCAGAGACAATCCAATGTTAGCATTAGTACCAGAGATAATCCAATGTTAGCATTAGTACCAGAGAGAATCCAATGTTAGCAGTAGTACCAGAGACAATCCAATGTTAGCAGTAGTACCAGAGACAATCCAATGTTAGCATTAGTACCAGAGACAATCCAATGTTAGCATTAGTACCAGAGACAATCCAATGTTAGCATTAGTACCAGAGAGAATCCAATGTTAGCAGTAGTACCAGAGACAATCCAATGTTAGCATTAGTACCAGGCAATCCAATGTTAGCATTAGTACCAGAGACAATCCAATGTTAGCATTAGTACCAGAGACAATCTAATGTTAGCATTAGTACCAGACAATCCAATGTTAGCATTAGTACCAAAGAATCCAATGTTAGCATTAGTACCAAAGAATCCAACGTTAGCATTAGTACCAAAGAATCCAATGTTAGCATTAGTACCAGACAATCCAATGTTAGCATTAGTACCAGACAATCCAATGTTAGCATTAGTACCAGAGAGAATCCAATGTTAGCATTAGTACCAGAGACAATCCAATGTTAGCATTAGTACCAGACAATCCAATGTTAGCATTAGTACCAGAGACAATCCAATGTTAGCATTAGTACCAGGCAATCCAATGTTAGCATTAGTACCAGACAATCCAATGTTAGCATTAGTACCAGAGACAATCCAATGTTAGCATTAGTACCAGAGACAATCCAATGTTAGCATTAGTACCAGACAATCCAATGTTAGCATTAGTACCAGAGACAATCCAATGTTAGCATTAGTACCAGGCAATCCAATGTTAGCATTAGTACCAGACAATCCAATGTTAGCATTAGTACCAGAGACAATCCAATGTTAGCATTAGTACCAGAGACAATCCAATGTTAGCATTAGTACCAGACAATCCAATGTTAGCATTAGTACCAGAGACAATCCAATGTTAGCATTAGTACCAAAGAATCCAATGTTAGCATTAGTACCAAAGAATCCAATGTTAGCATTAGTACCAGAGACAATCCAATGTTAGCATTAGTACCAGAGAGAATCCAATGTTAGCATTAGTACCAGAGACAATCCAATGTTAGCATTAGTACCAGAGACAATCCAATGTTAGCATTAGTACCAGAGATAATCCAATGTTAGCATTAGTACCAGAGAGAATCCAATGTTAGCATTAGTACCAAAGAATCCAATGTTAGCATTAGTACCAAAGAATCCAATGTTAGCATTAGTACCAGACAATCCAATGTTAGGATTAGTACCAAAGAATCCAATGTTAGCATTAGTACCAAAGAATCCAATGTTAGCATTAGTACCAGAGACAATCCAATGTTAGCATTAGTACCAGAGATAATCCAATGTTAGCATTAGTACCAGAGAGAATCCAATGTTAGCAGTAGTACCAGAGACAATCCAATGTTAGCAGTAGTACCAGAGACAATCCAATGTTAGCATTAGTACCAGAGACAATCCAATGTTAGCATTAGTACCAGAGACAATCCAATGTTAGCATTAGTACCAGAGAGAATCCAATGTTAGCAGTAGTACCAGAGACAATCCAATGTTAGCATTAGTACCAGACAATCCAATGTTAGCATTAGTACCAGAGACAATCCAATGTTAGCATTAGTACCAGAGACAATCCAATGTTAGCATTAGTACCAGACAATCCAATGTTAGCATTAGTACCAAAGAATCCAATGTTAGCATTAGTACCAAAGAATCCAATGTTAGCATTAGTACCAAAGAATCCAATGTTAGCATTAGTACCAGACAATCCAATGTTAGCATTAGTACCAGACAATCCAATGTTAGCATTAGTACCAGAGAGAATCCAATGTTAGCATTAGTACCAGAGACAATCCAATGTTAGCATTAGTACCAGACAATCCAATGTTAGCATTAGTACCAGACAATCCAATGTTAGCATTAGTACCAGAGACAATCCAATGTTAGCATTAGTACCAGAGACAATCCAATGTTAGCATTAGTACCAGACAATCCAATGTTAGCATTAGTACCAAAGAATCCAATGTTAGCATTAGTACCAAAGAATCCAATGTTAGCATTAGTACCAAAGAATCCAATGTTAGCATTAGTACCAGACAATCCAATGTTAGCATTAGTACCAGACAATCCAATGTTAGCATTAGTACCAGAGAGAATCCAATGTTAGCATTAGTACCAGAGACAATCCAATGTTAGCATTAGTACCAGACAATCCAATGTTAGCATTAGTACCAGACAATCCAATGTTAGCATTAGTACCAGAGACAATCCAATGTTAGCATTAGTACCAGGCAATCCAATGTTAGCATTAGTACCAGACAATCCAATGTTAGCATTAGTACCAGAGACAATCCAATGTTAGCATTAGTACCAGGCAATCCAATGTTAGCATTAGTACCAGACAATCCAATGTTAGCATTAGTACCAGAGACAATCCAATGTTAGCAGTAGTACCAGAGACAATCCAATGTTAGCAGTAGTACCAGAGACAATCCAATGTTAGCATTAGTACCAGAGACAATCCAATGTTAGCATTAGTACCAGAGACAATCCAATGTTAGCATTAGTACCAGAGAGAATCCAATGTTAGCAGTAGTACCAGAGACAATCCAATGTTAGCATTAGTACCAGACAATCCAATGTTAGCATTAGTACCAGAGACAATCCAATGTTAGCATTAGTACCAGAGACAATCCAATGTTAGCATTAGTACCAGACAATCCAATGTTAGCATTAGTACCAAAGAATCCAATGTTAGCATTAGTACCAAAGAATCCAATGTTAGCATTAGTACCAAAGAATCCAATGTTAGCATTAGTACCAGACAATCCAATGTTAGCATTAGTACCAGACAATCCAATGTTAGCATTAGTACCAGAGAGAATCCAATGTTAGCATTAGTACCAGAGACAATCCAATGTTAGCATTAGTACCAGACAATCCAATGTTAGCATTAGTACCAGAGACAATCCAATGTTAGCATTAGTACCAGGCAATCCAATGTTAGCATTAGTACCAGACAATCCAATGTTAGCATTAGTACCAGAGACAATCCAATGTTAGCATTAGTACCAGAGACAATCCAATGTTAGCATTAGTACCAGACAATCCAATGTTAGCATTAGTACCAGAGACAATCCAATGTTAGCATTAGTACCAGGCAATCCAATGTTAGCATTAGTACCAGACAATCCAATGTTAGCATTAGTACCAGAGACAATCCAATGTTAGCATTAGTACCAGAGACAATCCAATGTTAGCATTAGTACCAGACAATCCAATGTTAGCATTAGTACCAGAGACAATCCAATGTTAGCATTAGTACCAGGCAATCCAATGTTAGCATTAGTACCAGACAATCCAATGTTAGCATTAGTACCAGAGACAATCCAATGTTAGCATTAGTACCAGAGACAATCCAATGTTAGCATTAGTACCAAAGAATCCAATGTTAGCATTAGTACCAAAGAATCCAATGTTAGCATTAGTACCAGAGACAATCCAATGTTAGCATTAGTACCAGAGACAATCCAATGTTAGCATTAGTACCAGAGACAATCCAATGTTAGCATTAGTACCAGACAATCCAATGTTAGCATTAGTACCAGAGACAATCCAATGTTAGCATTAGTACCAGACAATCCAATGTTAGCATTAGTACCAGAGACAATCCAATGTTAGCATTAGTACCAGACAATCCAATGTTAGCATTAGTACCAGAGACAATCCAATGTTAGCATTAGTACCAGAGACAATCCAATGTTAGCATTAGTACCAGAGAGAATCCAATGTTAGCAGTAGTACCAGAGACAATCCAATGTTAGCAGTAGTACCAGAGACAATCCAATGTTTGCATTAGTACCAGAGACAATCCAATGTTAGCATTAGTACCAGAGACAATCCAATGTTAGCATTAGTACCAGAGAGAATCCAATGTTAGCATTAGTACCAGAGAATCCAATGTTAGCATTAGTACCAGACCTAAAGAGGAATAAAAACAGTAATCTTGTGATAATTCCAGAATGAAAGGTTAAAGGTCAGACCTCAGGTAAGTTTTCAGGAGCCAGTGCAGCAGCAGGAAGTGACTGTTGTAGGATGTGATCGTCTGGAGGACACTGGTTAGCTTCTGGATCATCTGTTGGTGGTAGAAGTTGGTCAGATATCCCATCAGCTCCTGCAGGTTAAACAGAGGGGCCAGCCTCTGCAGCTCCTTCAGAACTGTTGTCTGCAGGTGGAGCAGGTACTGGAGGAGGTTCTGGTCTGGTTCTTCTGGAGGTTTTGGGAGGTGTAGGCGCACAGACTCCTGAATGAGAAAGGAGACCTTCTGCTGCACACTCACAGGGTGTTCTTCAGACTGGTACGATCTGACAGGAACACCCAAAAGCGCCGCAAACACTGTGATGTCAACACTCTGCAGACGCTGCTCATTTTGGGTGTTTAAGGTGTTCTGGGTCACAAGGTTGTTGTGATCATCAACCTGATGATCATATCCTGTAAATATCAAAAGATTGTAGAAGGTTATTGATTTGTAGCCTAGCCACACTAGCTCCTCCTAGCATCAGTAAATCTAATGTTCTATCGTAGTAGCCTAGCCACACTAGCTCCTCCTAGCATCAGTAAATCTAATGTTCTATCGTAGTAGCCTAGCCACACTAGCTCCTCCTAGCATCAGTAAATCTAATGTTCTATCGTAGTAGCCTAGCCACACTAGCTCCTCCTAGCATCAGTAAATCTAATGTTCTATCATAGTAGCCTAGCCACGCTAGCTCCTCCTAGCGTCAGTAAATCTAATTTTCTATCTTAGTAGCCTAGCCACACTAGCTCCTCCTAGCATCAGTAAATCTAATGTTCTATCGTAGTAGCCTAGCCACACTAGCTCCTCCTAGCATCAGTAAATCTAATGTTCTATCGTAGTAGCCTAGCCACACTAGCTCCTCCTAGCATCAGTAAATCTAATGTTCTATCGTAGTAGCCTAGCCACACTAGCTCCTCCTAGCATCAGTAAATCTAATGTGCTATCGTAGTAGCCTAGCCACACTAGCTCCTCCTAGCATCAGTAAATCTAATGTTCTATCGTAGTAGCCTAGCCACACTAGCTCCTCCTAGCATCAGTAAATCTAATGTTCTATCGTAGTAGCCTAGCCACACTAGCTCCTCCTAGCATCAGTAAATCTAATGTTCTATCGTAGTAGCCTAGCCACACTAGCTCCTCCTAGCATCAGTAAATCTAATGTTCTATCGTAGTAGCCTAGCCACACTAGCTCCTCTTGGCATCACTAAATCTAATGTTCTATCGTAGTAGCCTAGCCACACTAGCTCCTCCTAGCATCAGTAAATCTAATGTTCTATCGTAGTAGCCTAGCCACACTAGCTCCTCCTAGCATCAGTAAATCTAATGTTCTATCGTAGTAGTCTAGTTTCACTCAATGTAACTTTTGTTTAGATTTCCCTGAAACTGGTCGACCAATCACAGTGAAGTACAGAGTCAGAGGGCGGGCCTAACACAGTGATGCTGAGACGATTGGTAGAGAAACAAGTGTAAACAACCATAGAAGAAGAACAGGTGTAGATTTCCTTTTATCACAGATGAGTGAAGAATGTGAGAAAACGTCAACAATCTCCTTTGACACCAAACTTCTTTGTAACAAACATGTAATGTACAAAAACACCACTGGGTGGCACTGTACTGTCAATGATATATTCAGCTCATACTAGTTTACCACCAAGGAAGAAGATGGTAACCGTGACAACACCTCTGCTCTGATCTTTTCTTTTGGACACAAAATTGCAGGTAAGTTCTTTTTTGTTTTTTTTTACTTTTCCAGAGTCTATTTTAGATAATCTTCATCATGTTTCATAAATACTTTAGTATTCATGTAATAATGTGTTGAAAACATGCTAAACCATGGTGGAAAAAAGCAAAAACAAAAATATTTTTAATTGTGATTTTTGTAATGGCCAACAAAGGGTTAAGTTGTTACTGTTTACAAATAGTTCAAATGTAATCAGTTTTGTTGATATATTTTAACTGGTAAATATTACTGTTAATTAAACTGAATGTCATTTCTATAGATTGTATTTACCAACTCACAAAATCATTGTTTACAGTGTGAGACATAAACACGTACATAAGACAATAATGTAATCTATATCCACGGTTCTCAAACTGGGGTCCGCGGACCCCTATGGGGACGTGGCGCATGTCCAGGGGGTACGCGAAATTATTCAAGTTTTTTTTTTTTTTTGCTGTTTTATTTTGAAATGCGGAAGTTTTATTTTGTAGCGAGCGGGCGGAAGTAACAGCGCTGTTTGACGCCAGCTTGACTAAATTGAGACGGAGCGAGTCACAGGCTATTTTTAGCCACCTTGCAGCGAACATGGATCGATTTTTGTGTCCGCCAAGTTCCTCAAGAAGTGGTAAAAGAAATGACAATGAAAATGACAATGACAAAAACAAACGCCCTAACCCTAAAAAGAGAAAGTACATTGATAGTTATATTGAGTTTGACAAGATCATCCCTCTCATTAAGTCTCTGTCTGTCTGTCTGTCTGTCTGTCTGTCTGTCTGTCTGTCTGTCTGTCACACACACACACACACACGGTTTTGTGTCTTTTGTTGCGTTTATTATTTTAAAATTATTTAAAATTGTTGTTTCTGAAGTGTTCATTTATATTATAATACCTGAAAATGTGGCTGGTTTGCACAAAAGCACTATTAAAAAAGGTTATCATTGTTTCATAATAATCATTGTTGAAGTGGTTTTTTATCATTTTCAGTATCGCCAGGATGAGGGGGGACATGGAAAAATGTCACCCCTCCAAGGGGGACATGGACCAAAAAAGTTTGAGAACCCCTGGTCTATACACAACAAACTGAATTAATGATCAGCTGATCAACTCTGCAGAATTCTCATAACGATGGAGGGAAAGAGTTCAAACATTCAGGATTCTGCATAAACTGAAATGAAAACTATTCTTCTCACTTCCATAGATCCAGTGGCCTGTAAATGAACTGTAATAACCTTTGTATCCTGGACTCTTAACTGTCATGTTTACTTGACAAAGCCAACAGGGCCGTGTCCAGTGTGTGTTGGGGATGGGGTCTGTGTTTGGCCCCTCAGTGTTTATACATACAGTGAAATGAGCCAATAAAAAGCTGTGTTACTGCTGGTTGTTGGCAGCGTGCCAGGGAATTCCCAACATGAAAAATAAAATCCCCAACTAAACAACCGATTGTTAAACATTGTCATCTCTAACCCTTTCATTTGTCGTCCACTTTCTCAGCATCTATGACTTCACTAATGATTAGATAAAACATTAACGCTCTTTTAACCTCCACACCTGAAGAGTAAATAAAAAAAGCGGCTCTGCTTTAGTCAACACACGTCTCTATTTTAATGTATTGTCTACTTTGAGACTGTTTAAATGTAAAGTGCATTTATAAAATAAATGTATTATTTTATTAATCCACCATCATGATTAATCTGATTAAGAATTATTATGGAGTTTAATGGAACAGTTTTGAGTAAAGATGTTAACTGCATATTTACTCATACTTTTTAATACGTTTAAGATATTGTATCACATGTTTATGTTTTTGAAGAGCTTTTGAATGTTTAATATTTTTCATCGCTTTTTGTGAATTTTTTTGTGTGAATTTTAGCAAGTTTTGTATTTTTTCCTGCATTATTTTGTGTTTCTTAGTGTATTTTGTGGGAGGTTTTACCCCCCCCAAACAAAACAATCAACTGTCCTAAAGTGTTATGAAAATTAAAATATAAAATTAATCCCAATACAACCCTGTGATTAATCAAATTACAAATTGTAATCATTTGACAGCCCTGGTAATGACATGTTATTTAATTAATAAACCCCTTATATTAGAATAAAGAAAGTCCAGATATTTTTCCTCTTCTTAAAAAAAAAAGATGTATTTCATTTGTCCTGTTTTTCATAACAGAACTAGTATTTACAGTGTCACTACTTAAATGAGTTTATTAATAATAATAATAAAAAGTCTTACCGTCCTGACATTTGTTTATTAAAGGTGTTCTGCTCTCAGTTCTGTGAAGAACACAGCTCCATTTCAAGTCCTTCATCATTTCTACTAATGTGACATGCAGTAGTTTTGAGCTCCTTT